>JAPYYV010015603.1:0-12283 GCA_030522625.1 Copidosoma aretas
CCCCCCCCCCTTTTCCCCCCCCCCCCCCCCCCCCTCACCTATACAACATACTTATCTCGCACGCGGGAGCGAAGAAGAGGCGACACCGCACATACGAATGTAAGCAGCGCGCGGCGGCGTTATTATTAAATTAATGACATAATTAAGGCTGACAGCTGACGCGCGGTGTATCACACGCTGTTGGGCATACACGTGTATACTCTGCACCGTCCTCCTTCTTTTCATCGAACACGAGTATACTCGTAATATAATCACGAAAATTTCCTCGCCGTCAAATATTTGCCCGCTCGCGCGCGCTGCGCCGCCGCGTTGTGTCCACAGAGCGCGCATCCGCGTCTGGCGGATTTTTTCTTGTCCCCCCCCCCCCCCCCCCCCCCCCCCCCCCCCCCTTGCCCCCTCCTCCTCTGCCTCCCTCGCGTCTCGTGATTCGAATGTACACTCTTGCGAGATAAAAATGAAGGGCCATGTAGTATATCTTGCTGTACCCCGCAGCAGTCACCACGAACTCTTGTTCCAGCTGCATATTTATCGGCCGATCGATCTCGGCCACGTCTTGAAACACCAGGAGAAACGGCGGCATCTCGAGCGGTGTGATCGAGAAAAAGTCGTGTGTGCTTCAATCACGACGCCGCGCCCGAGTAATAATATCAAGATCACGCGACATAATAATCATCGTCCCTCGTTCCCCAAAACGTGCTCGGCTCCCGCACGAAAGACCAGCACCTGAACAAACACCTCGTCCCGAGAGACTGTATGATAAGTACTCGCTCGCCGCGTTTCTGTTTGGCGAAGCCATTGTACATTCGTATACTTATAATACCCGCGTGCAGTGCACCGCTCGGCAATCCGCAGGTGAGATAAAGAGGCGCGTCATCGTCGCTACTCACTTTCCTGATAGCCCTACTCCTCCTCCTCCTGTACTCTTTTCCCCCCCCTCCCCCCCCCCCCCCCCCCCCCCCCCGGGCCCGAGAGCTCTCTGCACCGTGGCATTGATGCGCCGGCAAGTGCCCCGGCCGAGTCTTTTTGTGTTTCTTCTTCTTTTCTGTATAATATCTGCTGCGATTTTTCCCGGTGTTCGTTCTCGCTGTACATATCATCGCGAACGCTCGGGAGGATGATCGCGTGGCTCGCGCGGAAGGTCCTCGAGCTCCGAACCGAAATGAAGGCCGTTTGGTTCAGGCAGAAAGGTATTGTTATTCAAGTACCACAGACTTGTACAATAACTGCGCGCTCTCGCGCGTATCATCAGTCATTTATCAGTTGCGTATAATCGCTGCCTCCTCGAATCGTGCACGTTTGTTTCCCTCTCGTCCTGCATGTGTATCACAACTGTTGCGAAACGAGTATTACGTACAACGGCGGTTCGATCGAAGGAAAACGAACAAACAAAATTATCGTTGTTTTTGATCCCCTGCACGTTCATATGACGCGTTGTCGATCGAACAATATCCGACACGTTGGCGAGACACGATGGAGATGATAGGTAGCGGGGACGAGCGCTTCAAAGTTGCTCGAGTACAATAGGGAAGAGTTTCATGCATGGTATCTGTGATGATGAAAAAAAGAGAAAAAAAAAAAAAAAAAAAAAAAACAAGAAAAAAAAAAAGAAAAAACCACCTTGCTGCATATTTTTCAAACGGAATAAAAAAAACAAACATGTACCCTGCCGCAGGTAAATACAGCTGCGGGAGCAGCAGCAAGCGCCCGAGCATGGAGCACGCGGACCTCGTCGCGGAGATGGTGCACGTCGAGCGTCTGACGACCCAGGAGCGTCTCCACCTCGCCCGCCACCGGCGCCTCCAGCAGCTCAAGATCTGGCGCCAGCGCGAGAAGGAGTGGCTGCGCCACCAGAGCCGACACCCGAGCAACAAGCGGCGCATATACTTCAGCGACAGCGTCATGCTGCTCGAGGCCGCGGCCAGGAACGACATAGACGAGGGTACGTGTACTGCGGTTGATGGTTTTTTTTTTTTTTGTTTCGTCGCATCTTTTGGTGCCGGAAAGAAACATCATTATACTCGAGACGCGCGCCGTGTTTGATCAGCATTTTTTTGCACGACAACGGTTTGGAGTAGGCAGAAGAGCGTTTGATTCTTTCGTCAACTTGGTGATTTTGGAAACAGGTTCTGTCAAGCACCGCGCGTGTGTCTCGAGTCGCGTGAAAAACGATTTTCAGAGAGAAACAATGTTTGATGAAAAACCACGTGAAACATAAATTTCTCGCGCGCACAGTGCGAAGACTGCTGAAGAAGGGCGTGAACCCCGACTCGACGAACGAGGACGGCCTGACGGCGCTGCACCAGTGCTGCATCGACGACAACGAGGAGATGATGAAGCTTCTCGTGGAATTCGGGGCCGACGTCAACGCGGAGGACAGCGAGAAGTGGACGCCCCTGCACGCGGCGGCTACCTGCGGCCATCTGCACCTCGTGCGTTATCTCATAGCCAAGGGCGCGAACCTCCTGGCCGTCAACGCGGACGGCAACATGCCGTACGACATATGCGAGGACGAGAAGACCCTGGACTGCATCGAGGGCGAGATGGCGCGCCGCGGGGTCACGCAGGAGCTGATCGACGAGACCCGCGCGTCCACCGAGGTCCAGATGCTCAAGGACCTGCAGAGGCTAGCCTCCGTGGGCGGTGATCTCGAGTACAAGGACCACCACGGTGCTACATCCGTGAGCGGCCTTTTTTCTTTTCATCTTTTCTCAAACACATTGACCGATTCGTTGATTGTCCGCAGCTTCACATTGCGTCCGCCAACGGGTACCTGAGGGTCGTAGAGTTCCTGCTCGACCAGCACGTTTCCACCGACGTCGAGGACAACGACAAGTGGCAGCCCGTTCACGCTGCCGCCTGCTGGGGCCACGTGAGTTCGTCTATATGCGTACCGATGGTGATCGTTAGTCGATACACCGCTCGCGCCACCGCGATTTCACCGACGTTGTTTGCCCCGACAGCTAGAGGTCCTCGAACTTTTGGTCCAAAACGGCGCGGACCTGAACGCCAAGAACAAGCACGACGAGACGCCGGCCGACATATGCGAGGACCCGGAGATCCGTGAGCGCATCATGGAGCTGAGGACCGAGCAGGAGAGCAAGAGGATGCGCGAGGCGCAGAACAGGCGGGTGCGCAGGTCGCAGAGCATCAACACGAGGACGCAGAGCGTGAGGAGGACGTCGATTCGCGACAAGGGACTGACGACGAAGAAGGACGCGCAGGAGGAGGCCAGGCTGATGCTCCAGGCGCAGCAGGTGCGCTCGAAACTGTGATCTTTTTTTTTTTGCTTGCTGTGCAGCGCGTCGATGGAAATTTTATTCACGAGTGCGCGTCGTTTGTTGCCCTACTTACAGCACACGTACGGAAATTCAGGGTCCAGCGTGCCGATGTCCGAGGGCATCGCGGGCGTGTTGGAGAACGGCAACGACGACGCTGACTCGACGGCGCTGACGCAGGCGGTGCGCCGGGCGCCCGAGGGCAAAGATAACGACTCTTTCCTCCACGAGGACGTCGAC
The DNA here is from genome assembly GCA_030522625.1 of Copidosoma aretas. Taxonomy (NCBI): domain Eukaryota; kingdom Metazoa; phylum Arthropoda; class Insecta; order Hymenoptera; family Encyrtidae; genus Copidosoma; species Copidosoma aretas. The sequence continues at coordinate 3,516 of JAPYYV010015603.1, forward strand.
AAAGACTCAGGTAGATACCGCAGCTTTCTACGCTTGCATTGGTTATGGTACAGTAGACTGTTGTGGTGAAAGGTGGTTTTTGTTAAGTTTTTTTTTTTTCATCCTTTAGAGTGGGGAAAAAATATAGTGGTGGATATAGTTTTATTCTTAATGCAGTATTCTTCCCTCCATTTATTTGTACCCTATGATGTCGAGTCTCGACGTTTGTAAAATAGTCATATCGACTGTCATAACACATTGTAATGAATTGCGTATGCGTGTGTGGGTATTTTTCCAATTTTTTTTTCTTCTAAATAAGGCCACCAAAATCACTTACCTATACTGTCTCTATATGTTTTATCTCTTTTTATGCGGCGCACCTTCACCTTCCTCGTCCGGGTTTGTGTATGAAAATGAAAAATATATAATTTATCGAGGTCAGTTTTTTACGTAACTTTCCTATTTCTCTAAATGTAGAAAAATCAATTTTTTTTGTAATATATGCACATTTTAAGATAAATTTAATTCACATTTACAAGACAGAATAACTTCTAAAAATCTTTGTACAATAATTATATTTTTAAAGATATATGAAACATATCCTTAATTACTATATCAAACGTCATTTTTGCACTTTTTATATGATTAATTGTTGACTATACATCTCAGGTGCTGTACATTATTAATCTGTTAATGCAATGATACATTGTAATTTAGGATGATTAAGGTATTTTGATGAAAGATGTTTACTCCTAACGCATTTTTGTATAAATTCTTTCATCGTCGGCCTTGACTTATCAGCATGTAATTTCTGATTCTGAGCATTATTTTGAATCAATGGTTTGTGCGATGGAGCTTATGACATTACTATTAATAAATTTATTAATCCTGTCGATATGATTGTGTGACTATATTCCTCGCTTATCAAACTAAGAAATCCCGACCAAATTCGATATTATCACGGAAATCGATCATTTTTGATGGGATAATAAAGAACATGATAAATTAAATACCAGTGTCAATTTTTTCCCAATGGCGTTGCTTCCTGATCGTACGAAAATTGAACAAAGGTCCTATGCTGATTTTTTTTCCTTCTATAGGGCCAAATTCCTTTTTTTAATTATGTTGAACACGCGTGTTCACGAATCAAGTTGTTTTCATATTACGTTAAAAATTGAAAATGAGTTATTACAGATCGAATTTATAGCAAGGGCTGGTTAAAAACATTTAAAAAATATGATTATGGGATTTCCCTTATTTAGATATTTTAACGTAAAAGAGCCACCGTTAAAGTATCTAAGAAGAAAAATATATCTGTTCGAAAATGCGTAATGTATTGATTTTTTTTTTCAATTTTGTTGGATTCCTATCATCAGACAATAAGTGTTCCCAGTTCATAGGAGTTAAACTTTTAATCACGTGATATAACTGACCTCAAAATTAATATGCGTCTACTATAATCATCGTAACGTTTTTCCATGATTATAAAAATTAATTTTAAAAAACGATGTACGTCGAGAAGTCGTAAAGTGTGTTTGTATAATATATATACAAGCATATAGGTAAGCTTTTCAGATACATAGAAGTATTAATCCAGAGCCAAAAATCGTAAATATCACAATCAAAGGATCGGATGGACAGAGTTTATGGTAGACTAGATTTTTCAGTCATTTAGTGTGCTGATTTTAAATCGTCTTTACGCTCACTAGATTACTTTACCTCTCATGACTACATTAATTACTATTTTGTGCCTTTTGTAGGTTCGAAATTAATTTTATCCGTGTAAAAATTACTTATTAATTAAATGATATGCATAGTAATTGTCTGGACACTTTATCCCAATATATATATATATATATATATATTTGACATGATTATAATCAAATGAAACAGACTACAAATCTTGAGCTACAATTGTTCATAGAGAATTTTAAAATTTCATAATTTTTAAGATAGACCACCAACCTTCATGATGAATATATCTGCCTAAGCATGAAGCAATAAATACACGTGTGTGTGAAAAAAATTCTATGTTTTTTATTACTTCCATTTGAAAAACCTGTAGTTGTAGTTTTTATGAACACTAAAACTCATTTTTATACGCTTGTCTGATAACTTTATTTTTCATGGTAGTTGGTAAATAATACATAAAATTCTCGCTCAATAAGTATTTTTTAGATAGAACGAATAACAATTGTTTTTTTTTTAATAATAACAATAATTGTTTTCAAAATATCAGTACAACAAATTATCAACGGCTCAACAGGAGAAAAACCATTTCAAATTTGCTATGAACGAATACTGAATTTCATTTGTGAATAGAGTATTAAGTAGTACTGACATGAAAAATTTCTGACTATTTTAAAAACATATGCATTTATGATTGTTATTTATTCTACTGAACTGTCAATACTCGTAAGTACGTAGAGGCCTTTTGAATTCACCATTATTGCATGTAGATGGTAGAAGAAATGTTTGCTTAATCGTTAAGGTTGTTTTGTGGATACCAACATACATATGTATGAAATTCGTAGTGTTATTCTTATGGACATTGAAAAAAATTAAGATCTTGATGAAAAATTATTTGTTTAAACTTAAACATATTATGAGTAATCATGCCAAGTTTGGAAAAGATTCTGTCGCTAGAAATTAAGTTATTGATTAATGAAGTTAGCCTCATAATACATGGGCTCTTATGGGAGCCTAGCAGGTTTTGGTCAACTTTGAGGATTTATAACTTAATTTATAGAGACAGAATCTTTCCCAAACTTGACAGAATCACGCGTTATGTGTTTTAATCTCGGCAGAAAAAGTTTCATTCATTACTTAATACTTTCAAGATATCCATAGAACAACCTTAAGTTATGCTGCTTGCTTGAACACAAAATTAATATTTTTTTGCCAACTACGTTGCCTTTTGTTTCATGCTTGTTATCCTTGGCGGATTGGTATTTTCATGCTATTAGATTGGATAATGAAGGATTTTCTCAAGTTCCTTGGAGTCAGTAAAAAATAAAAATTGATTTTTTAACAATTGTGAATATTCATTTCATTTTTTAAATCACACGACTCTCGCTCAATCTAACGAACTATGAAAAAATTCTCAACTCCAAGCACGAGTCGTTGTTTGTAATGTATATCAAGAAGAATTCCCCACCTTCTCCTGCCTCCTCAAATACAAATCCCCCGTATCCCGATGACGACGACCTCCTTCTCAGCTTTTGTTTTGCCCTGGAAACCCTGTACAGAGCCACTCCAGGACTCGAACCAGCAGCACCAGCATCAAAACCAGTACCAGCAGCAGCAGCAGTCCATCTACGCTACCTCGACCGACGAGCAAAACGGCAAGATCAACATCCACGTGTCGGTCGTCTTCGTCAAGTCACTCGCCGACCTGAAGAAACAGCGAGCCCAGAGCAGGACCGGCGTGGCTGGGCCGAACGGCGCGGGAGCGGCCGGCCAGCAGGTGGACAGCAACGGGAACGCCACGAATGCGGCGCCTGGGCCCACCGCCGAGATATGCAGCGGCAACGACTTCAGGAGGTTCACCGGCAACACCAGCGAGATCCTCGGGGACAGCAGGACTGACAAGAGCTGCTGCTCGCTCATGTGAAGGCATTTTATTTTTATTTATCGTCATTTTATCATCGAGAGGAAGATTTGCACTGATGGTGCGTGTTTCGACAATTCTTTTTTTTTGTACATATTTTTTGTAAACATTGTTTCAAGGTGGTGCGCGCCGATTTTGTCGGTGTATCACAGAATTTTTTCCAACGTAATTTAATCCACTATGGCAAATCTTCCTCGAGTTTTTTTTACGTTTTTTAAGTTGTGAAAAAGAATGAACTTTTTTCCAAAGTGTCTAAATGGGCAGAGACACGATGATCTTTTCTTTACGGGCAGAAATATACGCAAAGTGATGAGGTCACTTTTGATGTGTTGTATTTATACGCGCGCGACTTATCGACTGCCACCTGCTGCACTTTTTATTGACTTTTACGTTTCGCGGGCTGTCGTCAGAAGCTCGAGTTTGAGGATTTTTTATAGTAAAGCAATATGGATATGCTTATTGAAACTTTTTTTAGGCGGTGGCAAACATTTTTAAAAGTATTCAGACCCGTATTATTCATGATAACATAAAACGATAATAAAGTATATCTGCGGGAAGCAACAGAATATTGAGACTGCTATTGTATTCGAGGATCAATTGTAAGGTAATTGCACTACTATAGGAATTGAATTCACTGAACTTTCCGAACTGATTGTGAAATCAATTTATGAGTATTAACGCATAGGCAGATTGTCTTTTTTATTGATTTACTTAAATCGCGATCAGATTATTTTTTAGTCCAGTGATGACGATTCATACTTACTTGCATAACGGTTGTATGGGCCTACACAGCAACTTGAGGAGTGGATTTGGGAACTGAAATTAACATTGACAGTACATTCATACACATACTTATAACTCATTCGTTGTATAATTTAGATGTACTGACAATGTTAATTGGTGACGTGTGGGCCTCATTTATTGCTACAGATGGATTTACGTCTTTTAAACTAAATAGGTACTACTTTAACGCATATTAATCTTTAAGAAAGATCATTTTCTGCACGTACTTAATTGCGAAGCCACGTTAGTGACGTTATGGAAGAGAAAAACCGACCACGTATTTAGTAAGTAGCTAATTTAACCCAATAAGTTTTTATTCGTATAAGTTAGGAATTCACCAGGACTTTGAATTCTCGACATTTCGAAACATACCAAATTGACGTCAACGTGATTTTGAAACTATTTTTGATTGTCGATCAGAATTACAAGTAAGGTGGAAAAACATTCCATAGAATATAGGCAAAAAGCTTTAATTAATAGTCTCAGCAGCGGCGTGAGATTAATCGTTTGAACAATTAGAGCAATATTGCAGGGAACACTTATCGTTTTTATCGAATGTTGAGACTATATATTAGTGTTACGGTATATAGATATACGTATATATTTTATATTTTTATGATTCGCAAAGCGATCGAAAAATAATTCGACCTATTCTAAAAGTGTTGACTTTAATTTATAAAATTATTTTTTCTCCAGAGTAGACTTTATGATGACTATATACGTACTTCTCTTCTTCATTAAATGTATTTATTGAAAATTAATTTGATTTTTAAATTAAAAAAGTTTGTTGATTAAACTATATAAATGGCAGAACATAGAGGATCTTATTTGTGATAAGAATGTACGTTCATAAGATACTATATTTTTTTAAGATGAAAAATTGAGGGTGTTAGTCTTCAAGTTTAACTGAGAATGTCTTGGAAGATCACCATATTTCGAGTGCAAAATATTTTCCTAACTAAGACTTTGCCTTGAAGTAATTAAATTTGTAGCACAGATAAGGGTACCTTTACATGGTAGTCTAACTATGTGTACTGAGCCTACAAGAACAAGAGGGAAACAAATTTGTTTTTTTACTCTTGTGGTCTGAAATTCATTCTAAGATTGTATGACTGCCGTCCAAACGCACCCTTCAAAAATTTTTTTTTTATTTTTGAAATAATTAGGCAAGAAAAGAGATACTTAAAATATAATTATAGCTTCAACATACTATACAGATGTACGAATAAGCTCTACATTAATACTTTTTTTACTTCTGCTTCTGTCTTCCGACAAAGAATTTCTTTTATTTTTAAAAGATTATACAAACTTACGTCGGCAAAATTTTCTTGAGTCACTACTTTATCCTCGTTTATGATTGTATTTATTACAACGTATATTATCGTTTAGAGTTTAATTTTAAGGTTTTTATATTTAATGAAGGCAACAACGGTACTTGTTTTACATATTTTACTTCGGTAAAAATAAAGAACAAATTTATTATCTTGAAAAAAGAAAAAAATATTGTAAATTATTCAAAGATACCTACCTTTTTTGAAATTCAATGGTAATGCAAGGAAGGAAGGACTCAGCAGACTACAAGCAATTTACATAGCTGTAAAAACTCTAAAATTCACCTGAAATTTCCTCCCCTGGTCAAATAAACAAAACTGGGGTTTAAAGGTTTAAAAAAATTAACCACTGAAAAGTAAATATATAAAACGATGAAAGTAAATGAGCTTTTTTATTGTTCGAAAATTTTAACTTTATAAAAAACGTTGACCAAATAAAAAAAAAAAAACATTGAGATAAGTACCTTTCTTAATGATATAATCAAATAAACAACGCACAGTGTTTAACGAGACATCTCTGCAAAATTTATTTTGTTCATACTGGGTGATTGATTACTTCACGACTCCTCTTTTCCAACAATACAATATTAGCACTGAAGAACGAAAAATAATTTTTCATAAAACTAACATGTGAACGACAAGACTTTGCTGACGTCGAGCGTAAAAAGCTTCAAAAAAATATTTAGGCCTCTTCTCGTGTTTTTTTTTTCATTTCATAACACTTTACATTTCATTAAACGTCACGTATGAAAACGGTAGGAACAACTTTTTTCCATCTACTGGAAATTAAATCAAAACAGAAAAATCATACTAGAAAGTCGGAACTAGTGTAGTCATTTAAAAAATTCTCCTTGATATCCGGGGTGTTCTTGTCGTTAAAAATAAGACGTTCTATGTTTTTCTCACGTTTTTTTAAACGTTATGACCCGTGACTCCTCACAGTTTAATTCCTGAGTACTTAATTACGTATAAATTTTTTCCCAATCTCACTTAATTCCGTACCATGTGTTTTTTCTTCTAACACTCGGTAGTTGGTTTTGGAATTTTTTTTCTCATTTTTTCGTCCTAATTTTACACTATCTACTATACGGTACTTCTAAGCTCACTGCTATGTCGAGACTAATCGTCCGCTCTTTGCTCACTGATTTTATTTGACGCTGTGTTGTAACAGCTGAAATTTGTTTGGATAATTCACAGTTGGTTGCTTGCTTGATAGATTCATAGTTTTTTTTTTTTTTTTTTTTTTTTTTTTTTTTTTTTTTTTTTTTTTTTTTTTTTTTTTTTTTTTTTTTTTTTTTTTTTTTTTTTTTTTTTTTTATCGAAGCCAAATCTTTGATTGCAATTATTTTTATTTGATCATGTGAACAAACTTTTATTTTTCGATTCTCCATCACATAATGAGTTTCAAAAAATCAATTTTCTTTTATCCAAACAGAATTGAGGTTATTTAATACTGTAATCAAGAGACCACTTGAAATAATCACGTAATATAAAAATTATACATCGTTGCGTGTTTAAAATATTGCAAGAAAATACTGATACAGCGTATTAGTAAACTTCTATAAAAAAAAAAAGATAAAATAAAAATTAAAAATTAAAAACAATAGACTCCGAGACTTGAAGAGAAATATTTATTCCTCGTGGTTGAGCATGTTACATAAAATATTCTGATGAACAAAAATAATAAAAATTGATGCGGCTCAAACAATCGTGGAAATTGATTTTTTTTAAACCGTCTGTTAAAACATCATCAAGTACTTGAACCCGGCCATACAATTGACGTTTGACGCTACCCTGGCCCAATAACAAGATATACTTGCTCGACACATATTTACAAAATATAAACTACATTTCATGTTTTTTTTTTCTGCACGTTTCTATCATTTCATATTTTGTCTCTTAAAGGATATACCTATCATTAGTCGTTACACAACGCTTTACTCGACTAACCGAATATAACATGAGGTATGTACAAGCGAACAAAACTCTTTGTGTTTTTTTTCTCTCTTCAAAATACAGTAATGACATGCGTGTGCATGTTTTTCTTTGAGATTTTTTCGTTTCAACATTTGAAAGGGACAAAACAGGCAAACATTTTTTTCTCACTCCTCTACTTCTACTTCACCTTGGAAATACTGCTTTTCATAACAATTAATCCCCTTTTTTTCTCCATCTGTCGGATGGATCGGAACGACAACCCGATTGACAACAATATTTTTATTATCTCTTTCCAGTTCTATTTTTTTCTTTGTTTCTCTTATCCAGACCATTTTCCAAATTAGTAGCTGAAACGAACAAATTCAACGTTACGGGCAATTGATCAATGATTCATAAGTTTTGAGCAGTTTTAATACATTTTTCTCTTTTTTGTACATTATTTTTCCTTTTTTTTCTTCTCATTTGTACATGATCGTATCGTGACGAATAAAAAAATTGAATTTTACATTCTTTGAGATTTAGAGTTTTGATTGTATATGACGTGTGTTTTAACACGTTAGAACGTTAACGTGTTACGTATAATATATTGATCTCTAACCGTCCTCTACTTATTAGTATTTTGAAAATTTTTTTTCATGCGAAACGCCACGATTTGAGAAAGGCATCTGTAGACATAAAAATATATTACATACTTTCAGCAGGAAAACTTTTTCACCTCTTCATTAATTAATTTCATTTTTCATTTAAGAAAATGATGCATGATTTTTCAAAACGAACTATTTGAAACAGAGTTACACAAGGAGAAACAATACGATGATTTTAAATGAAGATTTTCAAAAACGTGTGATGGACATCAAAATATAATATCATGCGTTTGTATACGATAATCAAAGTTATAAATATTTTTATACGTAGCAAATTCAAAGTGGGATAATAAACCAAATATAGAACAAAAAATGAATGACATTGAATTTTTCTTTCCGCACACGATCATCAAAACTATCAGCAAAATGTATAAATCGTCAAGAACCTTCCGCGTAAAAAGAAACAATAATGCACAAAGAATAGAAAAATCCCTGCCACACCTATACAGTGTCTATGTGTAAAACAACAACAAAAAAACAAAA
>JAPYYV010015605.1:0-14170 GCA_030522625.1 Copidosoma aretas
CAGAGAAACACAATATTATTCAAATTGAAAAGAAAGTGGTGGTGCAACGTACCTTTTTGATCAGAAAAAAGTTTCTTGGTGTCTTTCTGTTCTATAGTCCAACCAGACTTACATATGTACCGTTTTTTAAGTGTAATAGCCTTTATTTACTTCGTTTCATCAGCTCATTACTAAAGATTCCCTTATATGCCTATATTCAGAAACAAAATGAACAATTTCTAAATATAATAAGATATAACAGATTGGCTAGCTGATATGACTGAGGGTATCAATATATTTTGACTCAGCTGATATGACTAAGGGTATCAATATCTTTTGGATCAGATGATATGACTAAGAGTATCAATAGACGAAGCCGTGCGTAAAATTCGATTTTACGCGTGACTAAGGGTATCAATAAAAGAAATTATATTTTACGCACGGCTTGGTCTTGCACATGACAGTGGTGGCAGCGGCGAAATGATTTTACTATATATATATATATATATATATATACATGTATGTATGAACGTACGTACGTACGGGCGCACTTTTTTGCCATTTGAGTCCCCAACCAAGGCGCGCCTAAATGAGTTCTCACTTCAAAAAAATGTAAATGGAATAAACCCCATATTAACAATATAATGTAACCTTACTACGTGAAATGGTGTGTACGAGTATTATAAAAGAGGAAAGAGCACTTACACATACAAAAATAATCTACAAAATACATAGGGTATAGCGTAAATAACCCTTACACTGAAAGAAAATCGTGGTAGCTACAGCGCCATAGGCGGAGTGTCTGATCCGCTGTACAGTCGGAGCTGCTGAAACACCGCACCAGTGCAGTAAGTGCACGAGACCCGTGCAGTAGGTGCGCGGGAGCTCCGGGGTAGTAGTTGAACTGCACACGCGTTGCTTCTGCTACCCGTAAAAGGGGAGCAGTGCTATTACACATAATAAGCTTCTTGTATGTATAAAAGATTTTAAAAACTATGTATGTTTATCGCTTATCTGCTTGAAGTACACATTTTATACGTTTCTTAAAATATCGATGTATATTATGCACTAATAAGGAAACGTTATTTTATTTGGATGCATGGCTTTTAATACCATTAACACAATCGCAAGTCAATTTGTTTTATGAAGAATTACTACACTAAAAAAGTCAATTTAAAAGTCGTATAGGCAAACACATCGTTGAAAAACGACTGATATACCTTACATACAACGAATGAGTGATACATTCATCAGTAGAGCAATTGTATGCATTGGTTCCGCCAAAAAACATGGGTACCAGAAGTTGACCGCCGCTCGTAACCATAAGCGCAACGAATTGTATCGAGTCGGGGCCCTTAGGCATTTTTATTTTGTAGCAACATAAACCTTGATTGGCATTTTACATAATCAATTTTTGTACGGCTTCGTGTAGAAGGTAGTTGAAAAGATAATTCAGCTATTGTATCGAACGAACAATGAACTCGCAGAATCTTTTTTAGTCGACTGTTGTAAATGATAGTCATTTTTTACATCAACACATTATTTCTGTTGATATTTTTTTTGGATATTTTCTTTCCTTCTCGTAGTCTTTGGATTGAATGGTATAACATACTAGATTTTTGAGAGGTTCTATTAAAATTTTCTAATATTCAATAATTATCATCGTTTCTAATCGGTAGCCTATGCTAGCCTATACTAAAGTACTTCTTTTCGTTTGTCAATATCTTGTGAATAAATATCTTAAGTTGCATTTTTTTACGGTGACCAGAAGCTTGAAACCTTAATTATTAGAGTGTGGAATTTTATATAGATCTGACAAATCTTTTTTACGCTTGATCCATTTTGAATCCAATAAGGGTTAAGCTTTATTAAAGTAGAGCTCCTTATGGCGCCTTGTTCAATTCCCAGTATGGGGACCAAAATAAACAAATTGCGGCTGCAGTGACGGCGCACAGTGGTGCAAAAAGCTCTTTTTTCGTTAAAAAAACTGCCTCCTCCACAAATCTTAATCGATTTAGACGAATTTTTTTTTTAATAAAGGGGAGGACCTAGGCTATGACAAGTAACTGCTATTTTCTTGATTAAGTTCATCATAACCTCAAAAAAAATGTCGGAAGCCAGAAAAATCAAAATATTACATGTATTCTTAAGAGGAGTCACTATACATTATGTTTGCTGTGTAACATAGTCATTACAAAATACTGAAGGCTTCCTTCAAACACCTAAGTAAATTCTTAAGATACATTTCAATCTAACGTAACCAAAATTGTATTATTTTTTGTATCAAGAAGGGTATTTTTTTACAGGTATTTATTTGTTACTAAATTTGAGCTAATGTAAGGAAAACATATTCCGTCCGAATATTGTATAATATTTAACTACTCTTGTCTATTACATCAAATATTTACAATATCAAAGTCGCTTGAAACGAATTAATAGTATTTTTCTTTATACTAATAATTAAAATAAGATACATGAAAAATCCGTTAAAAAGACTTACACGATATTGAATTAATATTGACATTGAAAATAAATAACTAAACAAAAATTTAAATGAAAAATTTTTGTATTTATAATAGATATTCATTAATAATTTAAAAAAATCATTTTTATTTCGGATACAGTTTCTCATGCTTTTTATATGTCAAACAAAATTTTGTTGTTATTTTATGATTTCATCAGTTGTCGAAAAAACGTGACAAGAATTAAGCAAAAATTCATACGTTTCTAACTTTTTATTTTTATCTGTAATAGTCAATAAATCTCTTATACACTTACAGAATGTAAACTATAAATCTAATCTTGTAGCCTTGTTTTAATAGATTGTTGATGTATGATTTATTCTAAGTTTTTTTTGTTACATAAATAATACAAAATTATTTCACCTACTTTTTAGTACGTAAATAATCTACCAACTTTTTATAGCAATATAATGATGATTAAAAGATAATAATGTAAGTAACAAGAGAATTTTGAATTGTTAACCATAAAATTCTGATCTTACAAGGGTACTAGCTATAAAAAAATTATTCCTTGTAATAATAAAGAAAGTCACTGTTTCGGTATCATTCAGTCTTGAAGTATGCATACTATCCTTTCTTATAATAAGCTCCAATTCACTCGATTCATTTTAGTAGCACAGCTGTTGGGAAATAATATTTCTTTTCTTATAATCATTATGCCCTATTTTTCAACATTTTTGTGGCTTCTAAGGATAAATCTTTGCTTTGTCTCTCTTCCTTTACACGCTTGGATGAAATTAATGGATCAGAAGATATCAATTAATGATTAATCATATCCGTGTTTGTAGATAATCTATCAATCATTCTGCTATGCTCCAGTCTAGCTTTCCTGAAAACTTTATTTTTGCACTGTAGAGGTTCTTCGGAGTAGATTCCTATGGATAAATTAAAATAATCAAGAATATTACTACTATAGATTAAAATTTTAAGTAGTTTTGGCAGAATTTCGTACCGAGGATATAATTTTACATACAACTAAGCTGTCTTAAGAGACAAATCTTTAAACTTTATGGACTCAACTTTTTTGTTGCAAGTTAATAATTGCAATTTGTGTAGGTCCGTTAATCAGAGTTTTGTCCGCACATGTTGCTTTAGCTGCTAATTCTGAATTTTAAAAAAATATCCTTGCTTTTTTTTCATTGTTTGTTGTTCCTGATCCCTATTTTACAATATCGACTGAGATGAAAGAAGAAGACTTTAATTTTTCCATTACTTTTTTCTTCCTTTCGTTTTTCATTCATTTTGATGTAATAAGAAAAAAATTGCTCTGCCTTTACCTATATACGACTATCGTTCTGCGAGTATAGTTTACATCACTCGTTCTTGTTGCCAAAAACAGTATACGTATACATTTTTGTGTTAATGTTTACACTATTGTAGTATCAGCATTCACATTTTGAACCTGAATCAGCCATCGCAATCATCACAAAATATAAACATAAGCGCTCGTTTAATCTGCAGCTAGTTGCAATTAGTGCACAATTATATTGTACAAATACAAGTATAATGTACGTATAGAAGTATAGTATACATATTATATAATTTTGCAGAGTAGAGTGATATGCATATACTGTACGCAAATCTGTAAAAATGCTTAGTGAAGTGAATTCGTACATGACTCTTTAAAGATCAGTGTTTGACAGTAAGTATTGAAACAAAACAGATAATATAGAACAGATGTTTCATGAAAATCAATATTGAAAAAATTTTATAAAAACTAATTTACATAATGCATGTTAGATTTAACAGAATACTATGCATTTTTGATGGGTCCATAAGTATATTTTGTATTTGCGATTGTGGATCACAAATAAAAGCAGAGGGAATTTCACTTCTAGTCAACAGAAAACACGCGTTACATCTGTACAGATCCTGCAGGGATTTAGAGTGGAATTCCATGACTCTGGAAATCCACTGAGTCATGGAGAAAAATTCTAATAAAAATTCCAGAGATAAAGAATCCGACAATAACTACACAGACGGAAATTCCAGACATTCCAATAAACTGTAACTTAATAACTCAGGGGATAAAAAACAATTCAATTGGATATTGTTTATTCTTAAAAATTTTTTTAGTAAATTGATCAACAAATTGGTAGCAAAGGGAATGATTAAACAAAACCCTAACTAAACAATTAAATATACTTCCACTGAATATCCTAGAGGACAATAAATAATTAAATAATCGATTGTGTAGTGTGAAAAGTAAAAATATTTAGAAGAAAATTGATTAATAACGAGCAACGAAAATAATTCCCAGCAAATTATACCAAAAACCCGATAGACCTTAACCTTATAACCCAAAGAGCAACAAGTTATAGAACTGAAATATATTTATTGTAATTAAAACAATAATGGATAAAAAACATTTAAAGAACGACCAATACAATGAGCCTTAAGCAACTGTAACCAAATATCCCAATAGACTTTAAAATAAAAATTAAAGGCCGATATATAGTTTTAAAAAGTTATTTATTGTTATAAATAACTTGATGAATAAAAATCATGGAACAAGCAACATAGACTTGGTAACTCAATGTCCAAATCAGTTAAAATTTGAGGAGCGAGCAGATTTTTTAAGAAATAATCATTGTTAAAATAAAATATATAACATTTAAAGGTTCTGTAGGGTTCAGTTGCATCTGTAGAATCGACTGTGGTCTTAAGATGCAGCCTTAAGTATTTTGAAATGGCTAGGTTATACAGCAAACATAATACATAGTGACATCTATTAAGAATATATGTAATATTTTGATTTTTCTGGCTATAAAATTTTACTTGAGGTTATGTCAAACGTTATCAAAGAAGTGAAAGTGATTCGTCATACCCTAGATCCTCCCTTTTATTAAAAAAAAAATCGTACAAATCGGTTAAGATTTGAGGAGCAAGCAGATTTTTTAAGAAATAATTATTGTTAAAATAAATAATATAACATTTCAAGGTTGCGTAAGATTCAATTGCATCTATAGAATCGACTGTTGTCTTAAGATGCTGCCTCGAGTATTTTGGAATGACTAGGTTACACAGCAAACATGATATATAGTGACTTCTCTTAAGAATACATGTAATATTTTGATTGTTCTGGCTAAAACATTTTTTTTGAGGTTATGTTAAACTTAATCAAGAAAATGGCAGTGATATGTCGTAGCCCAGGTCCTTTTCTTTAGAAAAAAAAATCGTCAAAATCGGTTAAGATTTGAGGTGGAGGCAGATTTTTACCGAAAAAAAAATCTGTTTGTACCACTGTGCGGTGGCAAGACAGATTTTTTCATAAAAATTGAAAAAAAAAAAAAAGATCATTGGGTGCTTGGACACCCAAGTATAAAGTTATACTGCTTTGGTGGAGAATATATGAATTTAGATATAGCTTTTACGAAACGATTTTTTAATAACCGAATCCGATGTATCTGAGTTGGTGCAATTATCGTTGGATTGCGGATATTCTGTAATTGGGTGTGGTTGTCGACTAAAACATCTCTATTTCTCCGACTCTATGTTAATATACCCTTTTGGAAACCTGTTAAAATTGTTATTTTTAATATATCTTTCTCTCCCGTCGAGATATAGAATCTTTCTATTTTTAGAAGTTTGTGTTCTTAAATCATTTAAGATCTATTTATATGTACTCGTATTAATACCTTTAACCTGCTGTAATTTTTTCCACAATTTTTTACAACTTGTTTTTTAAGATTCAACCGAAATAAGGAAAATTATGGTTATGCCGTAACGTCGATGGAAAACTTTTAATTCGTCCGCTTTATACCCATCAAAAACTCATAAAAATTGTTACTTTTAGCCTTATTGACTTTCTGTTCAGGACATTGCTTTTTTTCGAATATTTTGAGGTAATGCATCCACGTGACCGTAAATAATTATTTCTGCGTACTTGTCATGATTTTATAAATTAAGAGTAATATTTTCCACAAATTTTCCATCTCTATTTTATATAGATACATCTGAAACCCTAAAGATAGAGGTGATGTTTTTACATCAAGTAAGTCTCTCTATTTTTGCTTCGCAATGATTTTATTTCATTTCAGATAACCTATAAGAATTGTTACTTTGTGTCTATCTTTCTTACTTTTCGAGATATCGCGTATTTATAAATAGATTAAGGTCAAGTCATAATAACAACCCGTTGAATAAACATTTGACGTCTGTATTGATCTGCCGAGCATGCAAAAATTGTTTGGTAATTGTTTACTGTATTTAAATGAAAATACTTGGCAATTAGTCTTTTCATACGTGAATATAAAACTTTGCTTTGAACGATTTGAAAAAAGATATTCAATCAGATGAATAATTTATTAATGTATATCGTGAATAAAATATTTTAAAACAAATTATTTTATAATGAGTGAATGAAGTTCTAATTGAAAATAATTTATGAACCACAATATGAGAGGATGTGAGAGTAACCGCCTCGAAAAGATATTAGAAATTTACTTTGCTACATATTTATAGAGGGTAAAAATTTTGAAATTGTTACTCACGAATGCAATAATTTTGAAAGAAGGAGACGCAATAAAAATCAAATAATGTATCCATTTAACTTTGTGTGGATTAACTAATGATAAAAAAAAGGGTATGTCTCTCTCTTCATCTTTTTCCATGCGTGTACGGACAGTAAAATGATGTAAAACTTTGCTCTTAAAGTATTGGAAAAAAAAATTTATTAAATAAATAAAGTAAATAATGCATTAATGATTGTAAAAACAAATTAATTAATAAGCTATGAATAATATTTTTAATTAAAAATAAGTTATGAACCACAATTTGAGAGAAAGTAAGAGTAATCGCCTCGGAAAGTTAGCGATCGTACCTTCTTTTTTTTAGGAAATGAAGGAAATTTACATGTTTAATTTGCTACATATTTATAGAGCGTGAAAATTTTGAAATTTTTGACTTACTCCCGTGCATAGTACGCCAATAGTAGTACCCTATGATTTCAAATTCTCTTTACTCAAGAATGCGATAATTTTGAAAGAATGAGACGCAATAAAAATTAAATCATTAATCCATTTAACCTTGCGTATGAATTAACCAATGATTAAAAAACGGTATGTCTCTCTCTCTTTCCCTCTTTCTTTTTCAATGCGTGGACGTACGGTAAAATAATGTAAAACTTTGCTTTTAAAGTATCGGAAAAAATTATTTAATTGAGTAAATAAAATAATCAATGCATCAATAATTATAAAAACATATCTATTAATAATCCGTGAATAAAAAATTTCAATTAAAAACAAGTTATGAACTACAATTTGAGAGAAAGTGAGAGTAACCGCCTTGAAAAGGTAGCGATAGTAGCTTTTTTTTTGGAGTTGAATGAAAATTAAAAATTCACTTTGCTACAAATTTATAGAGGGTGAAAATTTTAGAATTAATTTTACTCCGCTCGGTTTTTGAATTGTTGACGAAGCTGGCATCAAAGGAATCATCTTGAAAGAAAAAGCTTTACCTTTTTCAATGTTTCGTTTGATAATATACACGTTTTAATGATTATTCAAAAAGACCTCGTCGTAAATTTCAACAAAAAAAATTACTGCTTCCCAAATTTTCTTATTTCTATCTTGCATTATACAATCGACTATTGGATCGATCTCTTTTTTGATTTCAAGTATTTTTCCAAATTGGATCTCTACCTTTTACATATCAGTAACTGTAAAGAATTCGACTCTATGTATTACTCCATTGAATTTAACGCAACCGTAAGATTCGGTTGAAGACTTAGTAAGACATTCACAACAAATGAGATCTTCTTTCTTCTGTAGTGAATCCAGTACTTGGTACATTTTAAGCATTTGTTTAATTCATATTGTGAATAATCAATTTAGCTTGGAAGATAGATAACAGTTGCATGGCTTTATATTTCCTTATGTTTTGCTTCAGAACGCAGACTCGTGAAATGGACACAAGGTTGAAATTTTAATAATAAACGTACGCAGTGGCAAACAAATTAAAACTTTGGCTAAAACGGCGTTACAGCGGAAGGGCAATACGTAGCTATTTATTATTTTTAGGCCTGAGCTCGCACTTAAGGAGGTCATCGTGATATTCCGTTTTCTTCGGCAATTCTTCTGAAAATGATATCATACTCATTTTATCACTACTAATAACATGTTTAAATTTAAGGACGTTCATGATACATAGCGCTTCTGATAGAATCTTTCTAGAATTTTGACAGTATATTCAGAAGAACAATAGAAAGTCGCATATAGATTTTTAGATCGTTTTACTACACCATTATTTAGATATTTTATGACAAAAGAATCGCAATTTAACACGTAACCTTACGGAGGCGTTACATGAAAATCGACTTTATGGAAAAATGGTTTATACAATTCACCCAATTTTTTTTTGCATGACGCAATACCACAAAAAAAAGATTATATTCCATTTTTAGAGGGATCCACTAGTTACTTTTACAATAAAATCAAAAAAACTGTGTCAGACGCATGTATATAGGTATACCAATACATGCAAAACAGTTGCCGGCTTTGTTAAGAAATCAAGTCAAAGATTTACGGTTATACACGGACTCTTATAGAGAGGTGGTTGCCAACAAGTCCCCAAAGACACATTTTTACTTCTAACTCGGTTTATTTTCTTCAGAATTTCAAAAAAAATGATTATAATAAAGCTAACCCTAATTAATACAATAATTTCCAATTTTAGAAAGCTTAGCTTTACCGTATTAAAGATTCATCGACTGAAAGTTACTGCATAATGTTATTTGTATATCTATATAGTGGTACAGGTTCAAACAAAAGTCCATGTTATCCAAAAGTTTTCGCAATTGTAATAATTTTTTTCTGTTATTCATTGTGTGTATATCAGACTTAATACCTATTCACGTGTTTTGTATAAGAATACTTAAATTAAAAGAATGTAAGCCAAAAACTAATTTTTTAAGTTAACTGTACCACGACAACTCCCTTAATAGCCTGGGTGATTGGACCAATCTGGGAGTATGAGCAGGTTCAGCGAAAAGGCCGTATTTGGCTACTTATTATCTAGGTAGAAGTATGCGTCCTGACTGCACTACTCTTGCTGGGTAAACACTAGTTGAACTTCCTGCCGGACTTCTACTGTTTGGACAGGGTAAGGACACTTTAACTTCGGTGTTTATGTAATGGGTTGATCTTGCTACGTCTGGCTGAGCTTCCTACCGGGTTTACATCGTCCAGTGGGGTTAGAACACCTCAGCTTGTTTTGTATCTAAACTATATCGAGGTAACCGGTCCCGATGCCTGTACCTTCATATTGCTATTGCGGGTGATCTTACCGAATGTGTCGTTAGATCACGGATACGCACCTAAACTCGAATCGACGTAATGAAATATACTGTATATTTTAAGTATAAGTTTGGTACACGTAAGGGCACGGAGCCGCTAGCATGTTCACGGGGCTTCCTCGGATTTCGTCTTCCATGGATTTGAGCAGCTGTCGGGTAACCGTCCCAAGGGTTCATCTCCTTGCGGGTAAACGTCCAACAGCTACTGGCGACCGATGCCGGGTGCACGTCCCAGGGGCTTGTCTCCCTGTGGATGGGCATCCAGCTGAGAGAAGCATCTCTGGGCTTATCTCCAGACAAAAGCTCTCTGGTATTTTGTCGAGAAGCGTCGCCTTTTGTATTCTTAATAGCGATTAGCAGCCCGTGATGACAGGCCAGGGTTCGACGGAAGGGTCCTGTCGAGCGCTTACGAGCTATGGTAAAATAAAGAGAATTCCAACCCTCGGACGATGCTTGTGGGGCACTATGTTCGCCGCTCATGTGAGGCGTCGGTTTAGTTACCTCCTCCGTGTCAAACCTTTTTGCATGAGAAAAAGGGAAGTAGTGATGCCCGATAATGTGAAAAGTGATCAATAACATGTACCGATAATTATCGGCATTAAATTATCGATAGCATAAACTATTAGGCTAAAATCTACCGATATTACGAATATCGGTAGGTCAGGTTTAAAAATGCATGAATCAACCAATTATCAAGATTTTTAATTTATATTTTTTATAATTTTCATAATACATTAGTTTTTTAGAATAACTATCAAAGAAACTGTTACAAGACTAACGAACACTGTTATTTTTAATAAAAAGCAAAAATAAAAGCTGCTGAAAATGTTCCGGTGTTAGCCTGTTTCTTCTGTCTATGGATATTTCTCCAGCTATGGAAAAAATTCTTTCAGAAGGAACTGAGGTGGCTAAAATCGTTAGATACTTTAAACCTAAATTTGCTAGTTCTTTGCAAGAATGATATTTTCAAAACTGCAGAGGATAAGTTTCTTGCAGTAAAACTGGTTGGTGTAAATAGTATCGGAATTCTTTCGACATCTCCATTCGGTTAGTTGTAGCAAGCTTACTCTGAAGATTTCCCACGTACAACTAATTGTGGTAAGACCAAAAATTCGAAGTAATTGAACTCCTATCAACGATATCTGACTGATTTTCTTGAATCACTGATTTTGAAATATGAAGCATTTAGAAATTTCATTGATTGCATTAGCGCAAGCTAAGCGATCTTTAGATGAATTTTTCAAAATCTTGGGTCCAAAATAGTAGCTTGAACAATCGGCGATATGCTTTCTATGTTTTTAAATCTATGTAGAAAATGTTGCATTATGAGTTTTTTTGATTTTAATGAAGGTTGAGTTGTCACTTCCATTTTATTTAAATTAGTGTCACATGTTTTTATGACGGGTATAGCTAAACTACCAGTGACGTATTTTTTTCCAGACAATATCACCGTTGCATCTTTGAAAGGTCTCAACAGACCAATATATTCACAAATTACTTGCAGCCCGGTTCCTAAAACATTGGTGGAGAATCTGGTATTTTAACTAGAATAAATACAATTTTATCGGAGAACTCGATAAACTTTTTAAACATACTACAAATTAAGTTCTATCTAGTTTTAATACTTTGGATTAATGTTAAGTTAGATATTTTCCTGAACTCGTCAGCAGCTGTAACAGATTTATTGAAAAATCTAACAATATCTTGAATTTTACTTTTAATATTTATTACATCATCATCTGTATCTATGATTTTTGAAGTCGTGCCTAAATAACTTTTAGTATTTAAAGAATCCGTCCAAATATCGGCTGTCAGAGATACATAATTTTCTTGCGAAAATTCATTTTTTGCAATGGTCGATAACACTTTACACTTGTCTTTCATGAGTTTAGTCATAGTAATTCTACAAGGAATTTTGTACAACGGAGCTGCACAATTCATATAGACGATAAAACCTTTCTTGGTTGCAGTATCAAAAGGCATGCAATATTTTTCTAACATGTAAATAATAATTTTTGTGCAAGCTCGTTGTGCTTTGATCCACCATCTAAAATGAGTAAAAATTTTGTACAAGTAAAGTATTAAATAATTGTGTAGTCAGCATAATTACAACTATGTATAAATACAAAATTTTACCTAGAAGATTTTTGGTAAAAAAAGCAACATCAACTCGCATTTGCTTTTTCTCGTTTTTCATCGGGTTTATTAATTTTAACGGTTCTGATTGGCTCTCAAATTGTCTTTTACTGGACTTGTCAAGAGACAATGAAAATATCTCTGCAATTTCATTGCTCTGCTTCAAATTTTTTGGATCAGGCTCACACGCATCAAAATTTTTAGAGCTCATCGTTTTTAATATTGGTTTAGACTAAAGTAAGAAAACACAAAATAAACATCTTTTATTTATTTTTGTTAATACGTCAGATACTGAACTTTGATCATTCGTTAAACTGTAGAAATTAAGTTTGACGTTCTTTTGTTTGGATTGCAGGTAAGATTTTAAATTAGTTATGTTTCCTGCATTTTTTATGTGACTACCACATAATTGGTACTTAGGTCCATCCAGCGTTTTTTTTTTAAGTTTCAAAAAATACTATTGGCACTGTAAACGTAAATTAATAATTTTTGAACTTACAATTATTAAAATGATAGAGTAGGTAGCATCTTTTAAAATCAAGATTGTGGATAAAAGGAAAATGATAAGTGCGTACTGGTTTAAGAAACGGATAAAGTTTAATGTACCCAATAAATACCTTGAATTGATAAGTAAACCTGAAAAATTATTTTTAAATTCTGTCGGTGAACGCAATAAATAATTCAAATAAGATTCTTTACTGCAAAAAGGTTATGTAAGATAAAGAAGTCAACAAAATTTTGGTACGAACTTATACACGCTTGCACTTCTAAGAAGTTAGTACAGAAGAGTTAATTTAATATGTTATTAGCAATAATTACCTAAGTTCTAGGGCCGCACTTTGGCCCTTAAATCGCTTTTCGCCCACGAATGGTAATGTACTTTACGGCCCTGCCAGGCGCGAAGAAATTCGCGGACCCAAAGTGTGCCCACGGGCTAAAAAGTGCACTTTGCGCTCTTGGCAACACAAAATACCTTTCGCACCTCGGGCACAAACATACAAAATCTTCACCCTCCGGGCGAACATTTTGAACTTTGTACCCATTGTACGAAAGAGTAGTTTTCGTCACAAATGTGCATCTCTCCAGGGCGGTCCCTGGGCCCGAGGGCGCTTGCAAAGCGACGCCCAAGGGACCGTCGGGACCCCCTTGGTCGGATGCACATAAGTGGCGAACGCTGTTTTTCCTACTGAGGGTGTACCAGGGTTGCAAAAGTGTCGGAGGTAGAAAAAATACTATTTGGGCCCGTAAGCACACTCTGCGCCTGCAAAATTAATTTGTGCCCATGGACCGAATGTGATTACAAGGGCCCAATGTGCGGCCCGAGGGAGCAAAGGGCTTGCCACACTTTGTGCCCGGTAAGAAAATTTATTCAATGAAAAGATGAAATAAAATACAGTATCTAAATAAGTTTTCTTTAATTGTGTTTTGCACATAACATCGTTTTATTATTTTTCCTACCTCGGGCACTTTGGCAGCCCTGGTAGTAGGTAGACTACGCCACTTTTAGCACACGCTGATTCTAGCACACCCCCACCCTCTTGGTTCTCACGTGATTGTACACGAACAGGCGCAAGTGTGCTCTATCACAGCGATCGATGTCCAAGTGTATGAATATGCAGCGTCCCCTCTCTGCTGAGCCTCTCAGAGCGCAAGGGTTATCCTGTGTGTGTGTATGTGTGTGGATAAGAGCACAAACCATACGCTAATATCTGTGAGGTAGAACCAATAGCTTTTGCCTCTCCAAGCGCGGGCATGTATGTACAAACATTGAATTGTTGAGTGGTATGATGTCGAACTATCTGACAATCAAGGCACAGCTTTCCCTCTCCGCGCAGCTTGTAAAAGAAAGTGATATGTATGGATAAGAGCCCTTACCATACGCTCCTATCTGTGAAGTACAACCAACAATTTTTACCTCTCTAAGCGCGCAGACATACATATATATTAACACTTTTGTAAGTATATACATTTAATTTCAGTTGATGAATAGTATAAAGAAATGAAATTTGTATGGATGAATAAATCTTGAAACATTCATTTGTTAATTTTATCTTAAATAATTTATTTTGAATTAAAAAGGTAATATCTACAAAGTAAAAAATCTTAAATTAAATGAGAATTATGACAAAATAAGAATTTCTTACATAACGCATTTACAAGAATATTAACTTTCAAATGATAAATACTGACGAGATTTTTTCTTTATTTCATGCATATCACTCTTTTTTTTCCTTTTTCT
>JAPYYV010015609.1:0-18547 GCA_030522625.1 Copidosoma aretas
GTTACATGGAGATTATGTTGAAAAATAAAAAGAAATTTTTACAAAATTTATCGTTTTTCTTTTGTAGGCTAATTACTTATCGGACCACCCTCGTACACCTTATTACAGGAAATAGACAGAGCAACCGACTCAAAGACATGGTGCAAAGAGAACCTAACATGTGCAGACCATGATCACGTTGAAGTCTAGAAAATTATAACCTAAATGTAATTGACTAAGGAATTTCAATCAGGAACAATGTTATTTTACAAAATTTACAAAATTTGATAAGCACTATTCTTCCGTGTATTATACTTACTACATAGGTGTATTATAATTTCTGTCATGATGTCAACAGATAAAGTTGGCTGGATATCACATGCTTTCGATAACGGAGAAAAACCAACTAGACTAGAGGGTGAGTAAGCTCTATATTTGACTAACAGAAAATATGTGTTTAAATACAATGCTTTACTACTACGTCTAAAAATAACCAACTTTGTGTTCCTACGGCGGAAAACAAAAAACGGGACTAACAGTAATGCCGAAGATAAAACAGATACTGGATAGACGACACGTACATTTGCGCTCAATACGTAATTCAAATACATCAAATTCCATGCACCTTAAACCAAATCACCAAATTAAACTCGCGCGATAACAATGTTTATTAATATATAATTTATCCACTAATTTAAAATAATTTTAATGAAAAGCATAAATATGAATTTGTAGCTCCTTTAACCGAATAACTCAATATACTTGAACCTAATATCCAAAGGAAAAACAAATAATTGAAGTCAAAACTAGTTAGTGTTATTTACCATTGACTTATCCGAAGAGTGGGGATATTATAATTATTTTAGGAGTTACCATAGAATTGTGTATTTTCAGTCAGTCGAGAATAAGGTGGCATTAATGTAGGAAAAATTTTTGAAAAAAACTTTGGCACTCATGTATCAAGTTATATTTTTTCGGCAAACCATATATGTAGATGTGGCTGATTACGCCAAAATTTGTTCTGTAATGATCCCAGCTCAAATTTTGAATATAATAAGACGCAATAAAAATCAAATAACTCATCTATATAACCTGATATTTATAAATCGAAGATAGAAAATATTATATCTTTAAGACTTAAATAAAAAAAAAAATTTGAAAAAAGTTTTTAACTTCAGAAAACAATTAATTATTTATTTGATAACTAACAAATTAATAAAATCAGAGAAATAATAATTTATGTATTAAAAAGCTGCAAGTAAGATCTATTTTTAAAGTTTATGAAAACTTATTAAATTAATTCTTTTGTGGTTTATTGAAGTGAATCATAAAATAGTTAAAGAAATATATGAATAAACAGTAATTCAATTTTAAAATTAAAAGTAAGTTACAAACTGCGATATATATGGTAGTAATATATAGCTTACTAACAGAGATGGCTCGTAGATAAGTCGACATGGTACACGGCTCGTATGCACGAGATTGCGAGTTTAAATACGGTGGAAAAAGGTTTCTTTTTAGAAATTGACAATTCACTTACGTTACATATTTTTAAAGGGGAGAAATTTTAGAAATCATTGCTTTACTTTCTGCATAACAGTCATATAAAAGTATACCTATAATAAAATTATTTTACACATGGAAAGATGCTATCAATGGTTATCTTATATAATCTCAAAGTTATCATGAAAAATCTGAGAGTTGTCACGTGGAGCATGAAGGGGGCGAAGCCCCACTAGTATATATGTATATATATATATACCAGTGAGGCTTTTCCTCCTGCGCGCTCCGCGTGCCAACACCCATATTTCAATATTGTTATTCTCATGTCTGTACAATAAATAAAAAAGTTTATTTTTTGATACACATATGAGCGTACGAACATATATGAACAAAGCGATTTCATAAAAATTCGCTCAAAACTGTAACAGATATAGTCAATACATGAAATTAGTTTACTGATTAATCAAATAATTGTTAATAGTTTGATACTGAAAATGACTCTAATTGGTATTCGAGGTTTATATTGATTCATATGTATACTATATTTACGCAATCATTATTATTACAGAAATAGTTAATAACCTTTGTTTATTATGTTCGGTTATTTAATAATAAATCATGGATAAAAGTTTATAATAAGATATCATTTCTATATTCTTTGCTAATATTTGTAAATTTAAGTTGCTTATTTTTTTTTTTTCATGTCATACATAGATTTTTATATACTTTTACATATTCATTGTTTGTTTCATAACTTTTATAAATTCTTATCCTCTTATATTAGCATTATTATTAGTTTTAGTCAAGTAACTTATGTAATTAAATAAACAAACAACAAATTGTTATACTTTCTTCTTACAATGACATAATAGTATAATTTATAACGCATAACATATTTCTGAACTTTCAATCTTTATTGTCCTGCCTTATTCACCTGCACAAATATCTTTTGTTTTCACATGAATCATCTTTCTCCTACATATCACTCCATTATCTTTTAATCCTTTATTTCTGACTAACATTATTAAAATTTCATTTGTTTTTTTTTTCTTTTTACATGGCAATGTGTGCTTTATATTTTTTTTCTTTTCTTGCAGATGCTACAGTCTATCACTTGAAAACTTCTAAACTCACATGTATCTTTTTCTATTTGCTTTATTTTTCTTTCTCTACGTTTATTTTTTGATTATTTTACAGATGATAGGAATGTCAATTACCATATAGTTTTTTTCTATTTTCTGATTGACAAAAGTCTCCCTTCCTTTGTAGAACTATCTTTGATTTTGTTAAGTTTATTTTCCCGCGTTGTCCTTTTTATAAATCCTATCGTTTTCCATTCCTTTACTTTTATGCACAACTTTAACTTCTTTGCCTATTTTGTATCATTTTCATTAATTAAATCCGTTTATTCTTCGATAACTCATAATTGAGGCCACCTACTCTTGTCCATTTTTGTTATGTGCAAAAAGTAAATTTATTCCCTTTTTTTATGCCTATTTCTAGGCTAACCTTTCCCTTTTGTATTTGTCATATGTATTGTGGCACTTAAGCATTTTAACCGATCATAATATTTGTCAATCTGAATCTATTTTTCCTCTTTTACTTTCCTTTTTTATTCCCAAATCCATGCCTACCTTGCCTACCTCCAGCTTCCGTATATAAGCGCGTCCAGCCAGATCGGACCACCTATCGCGTGAGGCGTATTTTTTGCTCGTGCACACTAAGTTCAACTCGCTCGTACGGATTAGAAAAAATCTAAAAAAAATCTAAAAAAATAAAAATCGATGGATTTTCACTTTCTCTTCATGATGGTGCTACTATTTTTTTGCTTAAAAACCTTTTTTTGTATTTATATCTGTCTTTATTTTTTTTTTTTTTTTTTTTTTGTAATTTTTTGTACTTTTATAGGCTATATTATTTTCACACCTCAACAAATTTTTAAGAGAGAGAGAAAGAAATGCGTAAATTACAAGCAAATAAAGGCGTTTACATTGGGTCAGCCACGCTTGACAGACAACTATATAGTTGTAGTAAAAATTGTAGACTTACTGATAACTACTTGAAATTCATCAAGACATTGCTTACATAATGAATAAGTAGAACTCATAAACTTTACTTGATCCGCTAGATAATTCACAAACAATGCAACTCACAACTTAAGAAAAATTAAGGTTTCAATTTGTTCGAAAATTTCTTTAAGGATTGTATATTACTGTATTTAATTTTACATACCAACATAATTGTATGTTTCATTATTTAGTCATATAATTTATGATCGTATTATATTAAACTTGTACTTAGCAATGCCAATGAATTAAAGCGCGATTGCATATTTTTTATCTCCTAATTTTATTACAATTAGGCAATTGTCTTAATTTCATTGAATTACTAAAATTATTCTGCAAATTTTTATAAAGAAAAAGTTACTGTGCGACCAATTGTTGTGAAAATTCCTTTTTTTTTTTTTAAATTACTGTTAATTTTGTCTTCCATAATTATGACCTTAAACAGAAGTATATTATGTTTGAAGCAATTTATTTTTAAAAGAGTAATTTTGCAACTGCTTATGACTCTTTGTATAGTTTCTATCAATAATTATACACAATGTTTTCCCGTTCCGTTTTAAAAGTTTATTCTAAATCCCAGAAAATTTTTTATTGTCCAAATTAACTAATATTATAGTTCATAATATAACTACACCACCTTCGATACATCGCTGTGGATTATTCGCTAAGTGTTAGCACCCTTATTAATACTTGTGTATTTTTATTTAAAGAACATTAACTGCTATCATGTTATTACGTATAATTGCTAAATTTGTTTTTTGTTGGAATAAATAAAGAATGTTTTAATTAATAAAACATTAACTGTATGTTATTTATATGATAACATCAGTACTATTACTTATTAAAATTCAATTCCTTGGTAAATACTTACATTATAATTATATATTATTCAATACGTGTGCATTGCGTTTAAACAAAAAAAAAAATGAATGCAACTACATTTGTGTTACTACTAATTGATCAATATTCTACGGTCTATTTTTAATTTTTCTATGTTTATCTATATTAGGCGAGGTACCATCTGAAAGCTTAGAATTTTTTCTAAAATACAGTAAGTGTTTTAATGCATAATGTAGATAAAAATGTAAAAATTACAAATAGACCGTAGAATATTAATAATGATATTTTTTATTAAAAAGACATGGTATCCGATTGGCAGATCTTAACATATCACTGCTTTAATATAGTTTGCTAGAATACAGCACAATAATAGTTAGCAAACATCTCTTTTTTTTGCATCATCTGCATAAATCGGTTACTCTTCCCCATTCCTGTAATAGGTTGTTATTGTCGAATGTACTTTATTTTTTTAAATTTTACCTAATTATTTAAAACTTTTGAATACCGTATAAAAATAATTGTTGGATAGTTCATTAATTTATATTAAAAATTGCTAAAAAAAATTTATAAAAAAAGCGTTAATGAATATTTAAATTAAAAGTTTGATACAAGCAGCAATATAGAAAGAAGTGATAAGTAGATAACTCACAGAGGTAGCTCTTGTTTAAGTCGATACAGTACACGGATCGTATGAACAAGGTCAGGCGTTTAATTTACTTTTTTTAAATGATTTTTTTTAGAATTAAAAAATTCAGTTTTGCTACAAAATTTTAAATGGTGAAAAATTCGATATAATTAATTTAGTAACGTTTATAGTAGACTAAATAAAAGTAACATTGCTAATAATATTTTGTAGTAAAAAGACATTTTATGCGATTAAGAGATCCTAGCTTATAACTGATAAGATATAGTTTGCTAGATCCTAGCACAATTATGGTTTGCATACACTTGTTTTTTCTTGCATCATGTTCATAAATCAGTTGCCCAATACCTGCAATTATGTGTTATTAGGGTATAATTTAGGGTATTATTCCATGTACTTTATTCCAAAACCAAATATACTTCCCTGCTTACACTTTTGGTAAATAAATGATCTGTTAATAGACAGTTTAAGCGGGCGAGTCCATTTTGTTATTTGCTTGTAGGTGTTCTATTTATTTTTTATTTCGTATTGTGCTCGAGTGTACGGGTGTTCCGTTATCTGTTTCATCAGTTGTATTACTAATGGTTACGTTTTATTGTTGTGCTTCTGTATCAGCCACATAAGACGTGCGGGCAAAACAGAAAATCCTGAGTGACTTTGAATGAGTGGCTTCAGCTGCAATCGGTTGTTTTTGGCAATGTTTGACGATGTTCGATGGCTTGGATAAAAGGATTTATCTGTAATTGAAATAATTTCTCTGTTCTCGGGAGACTCCGGATAGAATGTGTCTTTCTGGTTACGTCGGACATCTTCGGCTATAGTTAAAATGCAGGGAAGCAGGGGCGTGGGGGATATATAAGACTTAAACAAATTATAAGTTCTCGCGGATTGTTATGTTAGTAAAGGATAACCTAACGAAAATTGGGAGCCTGGGGGTATGGGGAATATAGGGGGATGGTGTGTCAGACTTACTATAGAAAATTATGGAAAATTCGCAAATTTTCACTGTATTTTTACCTTACTTTACTTGGCCATTACTTACGATCCACACGATTTAAGTATATAATATAGGAAGATACATATATATATATATATATATATATATATATATATATGTATAAATTATATAATTAATATTTTGGTAGTTAAGCTAATTTTCTTCTACACTCATGTTATTTTATTATACATTTGTTAATATATTGTTAATCTTAAAACATGTAGGAGGCAGAAATTCAAATGAGACCAAATCATCGATCCATATGCATGAACTTATAATTAAGTTGTGTGTGCGAGCATTGTAGAATAGGTTATGAGGTGATGGAAAGAAAGCTACGGAGGAGACGAGGGGGAGGTGGAGGGGGAGCTATGGGGAGCCAGGGGGGAGCTAATGGCGAGCGCGGGGGAGCGGAGGGAAGCTAACCAAAAAAAAATCGGGTTAAAAATCACGTAAAAATGAGCGAATAACTACGTGATTTAAGGGGAAGCTGTGTGGAACTAACAGGGAGCGACAGGATGCGGGACGGGGTTGGTACTAACTTTTGTTTATACAACTATATAATATAGGAAGATATATACTATTGGGTTTAGCCAGCTGCGCTCTCCGTGCCCTGACCCCCATATCTTTATATTGTTTTCTTATGACTGAATAATAAATACAAAAGTTCATTTTTAATACACAAATATTCGCACAAACATATATTCCTAAAGTGATCTTATAAAAATTCGCTAATAATTGAAGCGAACATAGTCAATATGTAAAATGAGTTTACAGATTTCTTAAATAATTGTTAATAATTTAATACTGATAATGACTCTAATTGGTATTAAAGATTTATATTGATACATATGTATACGTATACAATATTGACGCGATCATTACTATAACAGAAGCAGTTATAAGCTTTATTTTGTTATTATTAATTTATTGAGAATCAATCATGGATATTAGATCATAATAAGATATCATTTTGAGATTATTTCTTTATATTTAAATTACAATATTTTATTATATTATTTTTTAATTTCTTATATGGATTTTCATATACTTTTACATTCCTATTTATGTTTCATAACTATTACAAATTCTTCTTCTCTTATATTAGTACTAATATTATTTTACATAGAGTAACTTATGCAATCGATTAATCATACAATAACATGTTATAATTTCTTTTTACATTTACATAATATTATAATTTATAACGCATAACACATGTTTGATCTCTTTATAATCACGGTTATGCGTTTTTTACCTACATAAATATCTTATATTTATACATGAATCATCTTCCGCCTGAATGTCTCTCCATTATCTTTTAATCCCGTATTTCTAACTGATGATAATATTTTTTTGTTGCTTTTTTTCCTCATTACATAGCAATGTGTGCTTTATGTATTTTATTTTTCTTATTGCAGATCCTACAGTCTATCACTTACGAACTTCTGAATTCACCTATACCTTTTTCTTTTTCCTTTATTTTTCTCTTTCTGCGTTTTTTCTTTTTTTTCTACATTTTACAGATGACAGAGTTGGCAATTACCATTTATCTTTTTTCATTCTGTTTTACAATAGTATTTCTTTCCTTTGTAAAATTCTCTCTATTATTTTTCACTCCTCTACTTTCTCATTGACTTTTTGTTTTTTATTTTGTTTTACTTTTATTTATTACGTCTGTTAATTCTTTGATTAGTTATAAAGAAGGCCACCTGCTATTGTTTATTTTTGTTATTCGCAAGTAGTCAATTTATTCCCCTTTTCTTATGCCTATTTCTAGGCTAACCCTTTCCGCCCTTAATTGTCATTTATATTCTGGTATGTTTGCATATATACCCAACTTGCTATTCGTGAATCTAAATCTAATTTTTTCCCTTTCTTATTCATTTTTCATTCCCATATCCAAGCCTACCTTGCCTGCCTTAAGCTTCCGTATATGGGCGCGTCCAGCGAGATCGGGCTACCTCGCGCGTGCGGCACATTTTTTGCTCAAGCACACTGTGTTTAACTCGCTCGTACGGACTGGCAAAAACCTAAAATAAATAATAATAAAAGAAAAATCTATAGATTTTGACCTGCTATTCATGATAGTACTACTATTTTTTGCGCAAAAACCTTTTCTCGTTTTGAACTATGTCCTTGTATTTTTTGTCGTTTCTTTGAAATTCGCAATAGTTTTAAAAAATAAAATTGCCATGAATCAAAAGAACAACACTTGGACCACACGTACACAAATTTTTGAAGTGGAAAATCAAGAAATGCATTAATGACAAGCATATAAAGACGTTGACATAGGGTCAGCCACGCTTGACAGACAAATATATAGTTATAGTACAAATTGTACACTAACTGATAAATACTTGACATTCATTAAAACATATTTTACGGTATCTAAACGTAAAAGTCATAAATATTACTTGAACCGCTGGAAAGTTCACGAACAATGAAATTTGCAACTAAAAAACTTTCGCAGTTTCGATTTGTTCTAAAATTTCTGGGAGGACCGTAAATTACCGTATTCAATTTTACATGCTAACATAAAATTTACTCAGTACCGCACCTAAAAAGGCTGGATCAGTCGAAGCGCTAGCGTCTTCTTCGTATTCCTCGTTGATTCGTCGAACTCCTTTGGCTCGACAGACTCTCCCGAAATGTCCCGTCTTCTTGCGATGGTAGCACTCCGCATTTAATGCCGGGCATTTTTTCATGTCATCATGTCTTTGGTATCCACTACGAAAACAAGTTTCCTTGCTGGCTTGAGAATTTTCACCTTCTTCGGTCGCGTTACTTTTCGCCTGTTGATTGCTCGAAAACTTTTTCTTTGTCCCGATACGGTTAACTTTCACTTGATCAGGCAGGTTTTGCTGCCCTATGGCTTTAACTTCTTTGCTCTGTAATTCTGCTTGTCGAACTGCTGCTATGGCTTTTTCTCATGTAAGATCTGCCGTCAACTGTAACTTTTCCGATGGTTTAGTGTCCCGGATTCCAATCACAATACGATCACGTATTAAACTATCTTTTAACACATCATAATCACACGTATCTTCTAACATATAAAGTGAGGTTATAAACGAATCGACTGATTCACCTTGGCTCTGCGTTCGCGAGTTAAACTAAAATCTCTCAAAGATTTCATTTTTCTTTGGAGAAAAATAATCACAGGAGCTTTTTTTTTTACCTCAGTGTATAACGTATTTGCTTCAATTTTTGGGAGTATTTGCGTGAGAATGTCTTCTGACTTCTCTCCCATCGTATAACAAAGCAAATCAATCTTTTCTGCTTCGGATTTTTTCGACAACTCTGTTACCGTCAAATACCTGTCAAAACATTTTATCCAAGTATGCCATATCTCTGGCTTACACAAATCCATTTCCATCGAGGGACGAATGGACGCTCGGCTCTATGCTACCGCTATTATTGACGTATTTGCCGGCGGCTACGAGGATTGAGAGTCGTCCCCTGCATTCTTGCTGCAGAACCTTGTTCTTTCCCTTTTTTTTTTTTTTTTTTTTTTTTTTTTCTCTTTTATCTTTTTTGCTTTACCACTCTTCTTCGGGTTCCACTTCTGAGTGATGTGAGTGTGTGCCCTGAGCGAGCTGGTCCCTTAGACCGCCAGGCTTATTCTGACTCTTCTCGTGAGCTACTTGGCTCGAGCCTATGCACTGCCCGCTTAGGTGGCGCTCAAGGCACATTCCCCCAATATTAGCAAATTCACTCTTTTGGGTAACACAGAAGGAAATAATACACCTGGACAGACGACATAATGTCATCAGTCGGAATAAGTCACAGTGGCGTAGCTAAGCGTACGCAGGGCCTGCAAGTGTGGGGGCATGCTTAAGGGGGCCTCGCTTAGTCCAGGAAAATTTTTGAAAATTTAATTTAATCAATCCCTACGAACTTTACTTTTAGCGCATGATATTAACACTTATTCAACACTAGGTGTCAGTAGTCATTATTTTGTTATAGTAGAGAGCTATGCCCCCTTCGTGCTTCGTGGGCCAAGCCCCAAACTTTAATCAAATCCTATACCTTTTGAAGAAAAACTTTTAAAAAAATTTCTGTATCATATTTTTTCAACTTGAACTTAATATGTAACTTACTTATTTAGTTGCTATTTTTCTTTATTTCTCAAAATCTTGTTTATGAATTATACGGCTTCAAAAACTACACGATTTAAACAATCACAGAACGAATAAAATGCTTCTGTCACATACATATCTTACTATTAAGATAGTAAGATAGGATATAAGCACATTGATAGAAAAAAGTTAAGAAAAAATTGTAAAGATACGCTTGTATAAATAAACTAAGTATAAAATAGTTTTATTGGAGTGGACATTAGCAACACTTGAAAAATTGTTTAATTAAAAACTTTATTGACAAAATAACATTTTATTGTTGGACAACTACAGACTAAGCGAAAATGAATAGACGAAAATTATTGCAATCAGATTTTATTGATGACTTAATTGAAAAGTTACTAATGTTAAAAATACTAGTACATGCTTTTACTGGAAAACAGCAATCAAAATTATTCTAAGAGTGTCTCGAGAGGTTTGTATGAATTATTATAGAAATCTCCAATTTATAGTTCAAAATGCAATAAGCGGAGTTCACTAAAATAATGCGCATAGTTCTCATCTCACAATTGCATGCTATAATAAAAAAGAAGAAAACTTATAACTCAAATCTATGATTGCAATATCTATTAAACTACATCTTAATACGGTAGCAGTTCATACTTTTCCAAGCATTATTTTACCTCAATTAAAAAAACTAAAACATTTTTTTTAATTGTATAACTTTACGGATGACGCTGTAAAGCACTTTGAAAATAAATACAGTATCGAAACATTGAATAAAATTTATATGACTTCGGTGATAAAGCCGAACATCACTTTTTTCAGCTCATGGAAAAGGCGCTGGTGATGGAGTAAGAGGAAACTTCAAGTCAGCCGTAAAACCTGCTAGTCTATATAAGCTTGAACACCATCTTAACAAATTTTAAACGTTGAATGTCTGCAAAAATAGCAATAAGCTAATGTAAAATAAACAAGAGCTCTATTCTGTTCAAACGACGTGACGTGATAAAAGAATTTTCTAAAAAATTGAAAGCAGGGCTTGCAGCTGCTAAAAAGTACCTAATATACGAAAAGCACAAACGTTCGTCAACAATAAATAAGGGAAATTTAAAGCACGCACTTTTTTAAGTACAGCAGTGCAAAAATTTTTTTAATACAAATAAAATGAAAGAAATAAATTGTAAAAAGAACAACAGAAGCAAATACATAAATAACATCCATCGTAGTCCAAACGCTATAAAATGCGGAGAGTTACTATTTTCTATCGTATACCTAAATTAAACAAGGTTTCAACAGTTTAATTTTGGAATAATTATTGCATTATTAAATTTGGCGTACTCGAAAACTCCTTGAATAACATGTCGTATACGTATTTCCATTACTTTCGTTGATATTGCAAAATTAAGTATTTATTTATTTATATATAAAGAAGCGTGGAATACAGTACATAAAAGTACTATTCCGCAATAATTCACTCTGAAAAATTGGTAAAACAAAGTTTTTTTGCGAAACTTATAGCAAATTGGAATCAAGCGTTGCTTAAACCCTCTAAACCATATTTAGTTTAAATGGATTGTAGTTTATTATGGCAACCCTGAAAGGAATTAGTTTCGGACGACCTCGTTTTTTCACAAAACTTTAGTATCTGCCACAGGGGACTCGCCATTTCGAGTTATAAAAATTATATGTATATTTATTATTGAAAATAGCTCTAAAATATATTATTCTAGTTTTGAATGCCAGAAAGTTAGTTAAAAGGAATATGATTAAAAATAAATTAAATTATTTCTTAGCCACCATTGTAAATCCACTATTTTTTGAAATTTATCATTTCAGTTGATTACTTACTGCTAACAATACAAGAAAAATCGAATAAAATATTAATCTCAAGTAAATCATTTTTTTTTATCGATTAATGGTATACCTGGACAACATGTTAAAAAACACGATTTTTGAGATATCTAGGTCTGCCATTAAAAAAAATAAGTAATTTTGAGATACAAGTATACGTACTCCATTGGTACTTGAATTTAAAACGAAATTGTATGTTACGCGGCACAATATTTGTTGGGTTCTAACCGATAAAACCGCCAAAACGGGCATTTAAATTAGTTTCCACAGAAAACTTCAGGTCAAACCGTTTTTTTTTGTCCGCCTGTAACAAACTCGATTTTTTAACTTTCGACCCTTGGTGTACCCACGTATAATGAGTGACGTTCCCAACTCAAGGTCTCTGTTCATGCTCACGCTAAAACCCTTAAAGGATGATAGTCTTCTTTAGTCACTCTAGTGATGTAGTTTACCTTCTATGTTTGTTTTGTATTAATAGCTTCTGTTCATACTCACGATAATCCCCTGCGATTCTTGTGACGTAGTCATCTCTTACATTTTTTTATTACTTTTTTTCAGTGTTTACGCTGAAAAGCAAAAACCAAACGTACTTTGTAGCATTCCAGCGTAAGCATGTAAAGGGACCTATAAGATGTGAGTCGAAAACTCTAATATGTACTTTGCAAGTTGCTATAAATATGAAAGCCATATTTACTTATTAAGTTGTCCTACACAGAAATTATATTTAGGAATTAGTTTTCGCCTGAAAAGATTGTCCAGTACAAAATATTTTCAATGATATTCAATATCTTTCAACAGTGGATTCTAGAACTTAATACTGGAGTTTAATAAAATCGAGTGACATGATCCGTTACTACTTAATTCTCTGTTGTTAATGAGCTTTTGTAACCTCAATCTACGCGATTACCAAAAGTTTCTGTCTTTACCGCCCCCCTTCATCTTGTGCCTCGCATAACCTATACATGTACATCTTATGCCTTTTCTTGAAGCGTATGTTATTAGTTAGAGGAATACTTACGCAACAGAAACCAAAACTGTATCTACGAGCTGTACGAGCTCGTCAAAGTCAAAATGTCATTTTCGTCCCATGTCCCTTCCACCCTCCTCCCCAAATTTGAAGTGTCTCTGGCTTTGCTTCTGTGCATTAGTACTACGCTAAACTTTTTTCCAACGTTGTAAGGCTAAAAAATCAAACACGTGTCTCAGCGTTTGGTCTAAACATCATTCTTCTGCGAAATACACCGGTAAGCGCTGGTTGTACTTTCAACGATAGTAGCGAAGTACTACACTATTTAAAGTGGTCTTAACTCAACTCAAATAAAAGTAAAAGTAAAACTCTACTGATTAGAAAAAGTTGTACTAGCTATGATTGCAGTGCAAACACGTACACGTAGAACTACACAGCTTTGTATATGGCATATCTTTTTTAGTCTGGTTTTGGTCGGCAAGTTTCACTGGCACCTTTTCTTTGACGCTCTTGATCTCTCGAGCGGTCTCGTTTTGGAGTTTGCTGAGATCATACCTCAACCCATAACAATTACTGGCGAGGAGGTCAACAAGATGGGTGAGAGACGTGGATTTTCTCATCGACTGCTGAAACATTTTTGTAGTTTTCTTCAGCTAGTGTGGTTTTATTTTTATTAAAGTTGTTTATAGCTGTAGATCTTGAAACATATCTATCATTATTGGGGTCATACTTGAAATGCATAGCAGGATCGACTACTTGGTAGGATCTTATGTGCAAGGGAATTTTGTTTAAAAGTTCTGGAAAATTCTAACCTTGGAATCTTTCATTCGCTTTACACAGTCTCACCTTCATCTTCGGTTAAGGCACGGTCTCTTTTGGTTTCGTCCTGGTCTTAAGTGGTCCCTGCTTCTGTCTCTCCTGCGCAGCAGTCTCATTGATTTTAACGGTCTCCGACTCAGTCACAGCAGCCACGGTCCCAGCAACGGTCTCGGTTGTTTTGTCGGACACAGTGACTGGCTTCGAGAAGATCGACTCCAGTGCACTGGTATCTGAAATCGTAAATAAATCGGGACTTAGATCGATTTTTTCAGACTTGGTGAGAAGTTCGAATGCTCCTTCGTATTGCTCGGGTTCAAGTGAATCTCTTCCTGAAATTAAATCAGGAGATTTATATTTAATCATCTGGCCCCGCTCGAAGCAATCAAACACAAGTCAAAATCGAACAAAGCGAGGCAGAAGTTCGCACAACTGAACACAAGTTTGCGCTCAGCTTCGGCCCCACCCAACGTGTTGATCACCCACGGCGGCCAGATAAAAAAAGAAAACCCACCGGTCCTTGTCAGGACTTTACCATTTCTTTCGAAGACGATCATCTCAACCTTCAGCACCACAATTATTCCTTCGTTGGGATGTCCGATGTTACACGCCAGTGCCTCCATGTAAAGCTTCGATACTATACCGAAATCCGGCTCGTCGAAACGTCCACCTAAAATAAGCATATGTGCGCTTACGCTATATAAATATATATATATATATATATATATATATATATATATATATATATATATATACACATATATTTACGGTACACCGGATCAGTCAAGAAAAGGGAGACGGTACGTAGATATCTGTACTGCAGCAAGTAGTATCTGATATGTACCCACGCCTGCTAGGCCGAACACAAGCCTCAAGCGACTCACACATACACCCGGTGAAACTGAAGACAGAGAGTTAGAGAGAAACTGACAGTCACGTGATAGCACAGCTCTGACTGCAAGCCGCGCCACGCGAACACACGCAGCGAATCATGACGTCTCCCTCTCCGCACACGCACGCATGACAGCACGCGCGACCGGCCCGCCAACAGCCAGCGAAATCGCTCCCCCGTCCCTCCCCGCCACATCTCGACCAACTCTTGACAGCGACACCACGTGCTGCCAGCCGTAGCAGAATTCTCTGAACCCAGCTCACGTGTCTGCCAATACTTTCAAGATGGCGGCTCCGAACTTCAAGATGGAAAAACGAGGGAAACCGACCGGAAATAAAAAGGCTCCTACATATGACTTACCGGTCGCTCCAGCCTCTGTCGCCAGTCACTCCAACTTTCCACTCTCGTCCCTCCTGGACAAATAGATTGGCATTTCGGGAGCACCAGCTTCTGTGTCAGGCTCGCTGTCCCTTTCGCCGTTGCCAAACAGGGATGTCGCCTTGGCCTGCATCTGGGCGTTAGCTTCAGACTGCTCGTCTCTGCTGACACTGGACCGCCCCTCGCTCATGCTCCTCTGTATTATCACAGCACAAATCGATAGGGCTCAAACGGCGATCGAGAGAGAGAGAATTAAGGGCGAGAGCGGGAACACGTTCAGAGAGAAAAAAAAAACTTTTTGGTGTCCGTGCAGTGGAAGCGTGCCTAGGCCCATAACCTATTGACGAACTTGGGTGAGAGCGGGATAGTAAAAGGATGCACACAGTTTTACTAAAAAGGATGTTTTATTTGATATGCACGGTCACATGTGCACAAGGCAAAGTACAGTACATAACTGTCCGTCTCTGTACATAAATATAGTAAGACGCGAAGGACCACCTAGCCTAACCATCGAAGAGACAGGTGCGCAGTACATATATATATATATATATATATATATATATATTTCCAACAAATATACTTTAATCTTTTAAAATGTATTGCACGACTATTTCTTAAGATCAACTCTTAAAAATATTATTGGATAAATGTTGATGTAAAAGAAACTGTAGTGGACTACGATTTTCGAAGAAATCTTATTTTAGAGAGTAAAACCCATGATTAAATTGTATTCAAGTCTGTCTAAATTCAACGTGATCTGTTAACAGGACCGGTAGAAGCCGTGTTGGGGGTATAGGGTACCCATCACCCTACTAACCCCCGGGTGGTGAATCCACTACCCAGAATATTAGAATGGTTTCTAAATATTGAACCCTTTATACCAGAGGCTTGTTCACTAAACACTACACTGGAAGGATAGGGAAAAGAAAGAGCTGTGCTCCACGTAGCTTCTATGGCTACTGACTTGTTTTCGAGCGCTCGTACAGTGTAGTACTGCGAGTAGAATTCTTATTTAAGGGTTATTTATAATAGTAAGTAGAAAAAAGAAAGCTAAAGGGGCCTATACATGGGTGACTTGAAGTTTGGAGATTGCCAGACATGCGGTATATTTAAATACATGTTGCATTTTCACTTCTCTGTAACGGTCTATTTTTTCTATAATCATATATGAACACAACCATGTTATACACCACAACTACAAAACTAATCTTATGATCTCTAACTGTAATGTCGCACAAGCTTTGATCAAACGAATTTCAAACAAAATTCAGCTAATATTCAAATCATCGAGATGTATATACAGTCATGAACACGTCTATTCGCAACGCTGAATGTTCGTAGAATAAATTTGCACGAATCCACTGACTTAGGCCCCACCAGTTTTGTGACAAATGCATAAAAGAAGATAAGTAAATGTATGGGAGAAAGAGGTAGAGGAGTAGAATCAAAAAAACAGAGAAATAAGAGACGGTATATGGAAGAGTAAAAAAAAGTAAAATGAGAAGAATGAAATGCATAAGACCGCGAAATATAGCAATGAATGGGCACTATTTGTCAGGACTAATAAATTGACGGGAGTATTGGAATTGATTGGTAAATAATAGTAGTGGCGTGAAAGCTATAAGTATCGAATCTAATTATGGAAATGCAGTCGATAATCTGTTTGCTTTGCCGCTTATAATGAAGACAGCAGATAGGAGAAGAGAGGGAGAGAGAGAGAGAGAGAGGGATGAGCGTGAAAAGATCTTGTTTCTGATGCCCACGCGACTTCTCTCCGACTCCCTGTAGGTATTATTATGTGCAAGCTATAGTGCCATACTTTCTGTTGTCTGCCTGCCTGCCTGCCTGACTCCCTGACTTGTGTGTACTTATACAAGTGGTAGAACGAAAAAAGAACGACGAGACGGACGAGACCGCAAGAGAGCACCAAATAAAAGAAGAGCTCCCCTCTCCGAGCAGCCCACACCTGCAGCTCCATAGTAGCCCATAAATATACTTACTGTATGTTAAATCCCGCACTTTCCCAATATCATTGATTGATCCCACCTGATGTTACTTAGGATATCTTTGGATTCTGATTACTCATCACGCACTCCGCTTTGAGATACAAGGCGGCACTTTAGCTGCTTATTGTAGTCAATCAGCGTGGCGAGTGTATAAGGGAGGGGGCGGTACAGGCATCATAACTTTACTAAGCTCCCATTAATATTTTTTCTAATTAATGTTAGTGATCAAGGATGCTTCTTAAAGCAAAAGACCTGTGGAATAGTATTTAATAACATTCTAATTCAATCAAGTGAACAATAGCATTGTAAAACATAAATCATAATACCTCTAAAAAAAGACCACCCTGCCTCCCTACGGGACAAAGCGGGTCTCAGGGTGGGGCAGCGTGGGCACGGACAATGAAGAAAGAGATTTTTAAGTATAGGTGACTATATTTATGTTTAACATCGTTTATAGGTTAAATGGTACATATTTATAAATAAGATATATATATTTCATGTTTATTAAATAAAATAATACATTTTTCTAATGTCCACTAGTAGCTATTTGATTGTTATTTTAAACATTTATCAAGTAATATTACTTAAATGTTGAAATAAAAGTTTCACAATTTTTTTGATTTTCAAGTAGAACATTTATTTAATTAGCAATATAAATACTTTAGGTTGTTTTACATCACATAGTATTAGCAAAATAGTCACAAATGTGATATCATTCTTAAAAGACATAATAGTTACTTTTTAGTTTAGATTGCTTAAGAAAGTATTTAATAAGATATAATTT
The DNA here is from genome assembly GCA_030522625.1 of Copidosoma aretas. Taxonomy (NCBI): domain Eukaryota; kingdom Metazoa; phylum Arthropoda; class Insecta; order Hymenoptera; family Encyrtidae; genus Copidosoma; species Copidosoma aretas. The sequence continues at coordinate 17,802 of JAPYYV010015609.1, forward strand.
TCAACAACTGAATAATTTAATCTATTTATAATATCCTAAGGTCTTTGATAATTACCCATAGTATAAGATACTCTGTTAAAAAAAACGTTGCCTTGCCTTTTGAAAGGAGGTACTTACTTTGGAAGAGATAAAAAGTTAGGTTAAGACCGCTCAACTGTTCTGCTATGCGCTGATGATTGACATCTGCCCGTGCCCACGCTGCCCTTCTCGTTGGTGCCCGCCCTGACCCCTTTACATCTCATTTTTAATTTAATACAACTATGTTTCTAAACGTCCGCGTTGTGAGATACTAATTCGAATTCCTCCTGGAAGTTCTTGAACTAAACTTCCAAATACAATCTTATCCAAAACCATTTACCTTTTTTTTGTTCTTTAAAAACATGTCGCAAGTTTTCGACGTCACATGTATTTTGACTCTGATTTTTCAAATAATTTTCATTACCTGAATATTACTTTTTTCGACTAAAAAGTCCAAGCGAAATAGAACAGTAGGATTAAATAATAGGAAAAAAAAATTCATTGACTAAAATTAATTCATTTGGTTAAAATACAGGGTGCCTGATTTACCCACCAAGTCCACCTTGCCCCCCTCTCCCTTATGCATGTACGTATTCTTCACACAGATACAGTCACTTGAACAGCTATTTGACGTACTTACCAACTACCTGCATGCACGGAAAAATGTTTTCCTTTGAAAAGTATGGTACGATATACGGCCACCTACAGGTAGCATGACGTACCTGTAG
>JAPYYV010015610.1:0-11540 GCA_030522625.1 Copidosoma aretas
AAAAAAAAAAAAAAAAGAAGAAAAACGTCGAGCGCGCCCCGATTTCAAACGCCGCTTCCCCATCGTCCGACGCCGAGGAGAAAAACCGCCGGTCCGCGAACGCCCGATTCTGCACTCCGCGGGCCGGATGTTGCGCCTGCCTCGTCGAGAGGAAGATTCTTTAGCCTGCGCGCGGTACACGGGGCACTTTGCATCCCGCGCTCTCGCGGGAGGAGGCGCGCGCGCGTTGCGAAACGACCGGGCGCCTCGGATTCAATGCCCGGATGCGCCCGACGCCTCGGCGCTGGCGGACGGAATTTTTTTCCTCCTCTCTCCGCGCGGGTCCGGGCGTTGGGCGGGCTCTGCGCGTCGCCGCGGACGACCGGCCGGTGCCTATGGGTGTCCAAGGGCGCGCGAGCGCGGAGCCTCCCCGGCGCGGATGACCCGTCGCGATTAGACAACGATCCGCGGACGAATGGTTGCGCGCGCGCGGTTGACACGTGGGAACGATTTTTCGTGTCGACGATAGCGGCCATATCGAGAATGCAATATCGCAGGGATGGGCGAGATGCGCGTTCGAATATTCAAATACTGTTTTAAAGGATTAGATACTCTGAGATATTGTGTATTTGGAAATACTGCATCCTTGAATACGGTATTTATAAATGCGTATTCATAAATACGGATTTTGAATACAGTGCTCGAATAATGGTATTATGAACGCGTATTTAAATATAGTATTTGACGATGCGTATTTGTAAATACAGGTATTTAAATACTGTATTCAAACACTTTTCTTAGATCTTACAAGTATTTAAAATTGGGTATTTGAGTGTTTAAATACCAAATACATGCCCATCCCTGGTAATATGTTACCACCAGTATGTTTCTCTGATATTTAGTTGCTGATTTTCATTCGGCTTTATTCTCATGATTGACACCCTGGTTTTGTCGATGCGCTCTGATCGACCGGGAGGCATGGAGTGTTTCTCAGTCGCGGGTACGAAGCACGGAAATAGTCGTTTTTCTCCGCCTATCTTTTATGAAAGATACAGGGGGGTTAAGCAGTGTTCGATCGATGGTGTCGAACACGGGTGTTTAGCCGCCAGAGCGTATGTATATGCATTACTTTCTCTTTGTTCAGATTTTTGTTGATAGGCACTTCGCAACCTAGCAACGTTTTGTTGGTCGAAAATCTTGTCGGACTTTGGTCAGCAGCTAAAGAGTCAACACGTTTGGTGAAAACCAGTTTTGATTCTCAATAGATCCTTTAGAAGTTATCTGGATATTTCTTTGTGTTTGAGTACAGAGAAACATCGTACTATCGGTATCGTATCGCACGGTAATATATTAGTACTGTCTCGATATTGTCTCGGTATTGATATACAGTATTGTGCAGCCCTAAGCGGAAGAGAATTGGTTTGGATCCATGGAGAGAGGTGCTGTGATGTGTGTTCAAGAGTTTTCTCTACACTGAAAAAAAATAATACTTGATAGAACAGGATGAATAAAATAATTCCTTGAAACAAGGATATCATATGCTCTCACATAAAGAAAATCCTATTCTCGAAAGAAGAATAATTTCGAATGACGACTTTTATTCGTTATGTGATTGGCTGTGGATGATCACATGACTATGTTTGAAATGAAACCCACGGATGAAGAGAGAAGATAATGTTTTCTGAAATGTGACTATAATTTTTATTCAATGTTTTTAGGAAAGTATGTTTAAGTTCATGGTAAAAAAAATTTTAGTTAAACGTACATCCATGATTAAAATGAAAAATTCGACGAAAAATATGATTCTCATTGATAATGCCAATGTATAGGTTACGCACCTATAACGCATGGTTTTTTTAGCTGCCGGCATGAATGGCAAAAGTTCAAATATATATTTTGAAATGTTCTTAAATAGGTCATTTTTTTTTTTTAACCTTCACGTTTCAATAAGAATTTTTATTTAGAAACAACATGACATGTATCATAAAGAATCAAGGGCTCTTTTCTTGCATTTCGCATGCTTATCAGAGTAAACTAAAAACAGCCGCAATCGTATGATATGCAAATCAAAGAAAAAATTGATCAAAATGTTTGTAATTTGAAACAAGGAAATATCCTCAAAGTATGGTAATGTTAGCATGGTTCAAGAAAATATTTAATTGATAATATTCTAATAGATATTTTCACGGTTCTAAAATTTTTTTGTATACTTCGATTTTGTATTCACTCTCTGTAGATGAGTTTTGAGAAGTTACTTAAGGTAGTACTCTCGATACTCGGGCAATCCTGCGAGAGTATAGCATACGGTTGTCATTTGACTGACGTGGTTGTTCGTGAAGTCTGGCAACGTCTGTCGAATCAAGTTGATACATCTTGAGTACAATATTCTTCATACATTCAATGGAACCGCGAACTATACGCTCTTAGCGGCGTTGGTACATCATTAGAATCATGGCCATGAGTCTATGATTAAAATCTTTTTTTTTTTTTTTATGTCCAGACACATTTTGTATCTGTTATAAGCTTCGAACTCTTCGTTTCAAGTACTTGTATGATTCAACATGTGTATGATTCAACAGATATTCTTTTTCAGTATTTGCTTTACAAATCGAATTCAACCGATAGCTCCCAAAAGCGTCCATGTTGAACACATGTATATGAAACTGTTCACAATTTTTTTCCATATGCTGTTCAGGCTTACAAAATTTTAACTATCTGCTAGTGAGCAAAATTCCACCAAAATCTACCTTAAATAGCATTTTGTTCAGGAATAGATCGATCGTAGGACTGAGAAGACACTCTCCAGGAATCGATCAAGCCTCGGAGTGAAAAATGAAGTCCATGACTAAGGTCTGAAGTTATATGCATACGCTTTCATTTCTGCCTGTCAATGGTAGGATGGATAAAATCTTGCGACCAATTTAGCCTACTTCTTGGTGAGCTGAAAAAAAAATTGCTTCATGAGTGACAATGCAATATAGTGTAAACATCTTTGACTCGCTTTCTTTTTTTATTGAGAACTTGCGAAACGAGAATCATAGAGTTGGAATACAGATCAGATTAGGTCACCTTCGTTTCTCCGTCCATCGATATCTTGTTTTATCCCACTCGACTGTTTCTACTTAGTTTTGCAGACGACGGACTCTTCAAGTAAAACTATAACTAAAAAGTTAAAAGTAATAATTATTAAACAAAAAAAAAAAATTATGATTTTAAGCTTTAATTAATCAACTAAAAAGTAGAAAATAACTTCATTGCTTGCGTGATTGATAAAAGGTTGTCACCAATAGTGTGTCTGCCGGAAAAAATGAAATACTCAGGTGACATCAACTTTTATCACTCACGTATGCAACAAATGATTATTTCGTTCTTTCTTGTCCATTGATAAACACGTGCCTTTATAAATTTGAATATTTTTTTTGATAAAACAACATTATTCCGACAGTATTTTTTATTTTTAAAGATTTACTCTGACAAAGAAGCACATTATTCCATTCGTTAGAAAAATGTTAATGAGCTAGCCACCTCCAAATTATTATTCTTGCTTCCCCTCCAAGTTATAGATATCAACGAAAATCTTCAAATCCCTAAGCCAGACTTGAGTAGATGTAATTAGTTTAGAAGACACACAAACAAGTGGTCAGAGATTCAAGCAAGAGTTATTTGGAGAACTTTCATCATTTCAGCAATGAGGCCAAACTACGATACAAATAAATCAAAGTAACTTATTGGGAGTCATTTAAAAAATATTACAATTTGATCTCCAAGTAAGAGCTACATTGAATGAAAAATTTCTCATTGCAGATTTGTTTCTGTTTAGAAGTTCTCAAAGCTACTTTTCAATATCGTCATTATCGTAGAGACACGAAAGATTTATTTTTTACCGCGCATATTTCCCACTTCATGGTAGTATCCAAGGGTTAAGATTTTTCAAAGAGTTCGATGTGGCAGAAATTATCGTACATGAGAGTTTCGTAAGGTATTCCGAGTGTTGAAATTTTCATTCAAAACTCTTGTTTTTGTGTATAAATATTGAAATACAAAACCTGTTACACGTAACTGACTACGCGTGACTCTAAAAAAGAAAGTATTTATTGAAATTCTTAAAACGATCGCTCCATACCCTGGGTAGATCCTCAGTCTCTTTCTCAAATCGAACTTTTTGAAGAAACATGATGATACTCATCAATACAGTGCTTTCTAAGAGAGCTTCTTTCATCACAAAACTTCGTAATACAGCTTTCACATGATTTTAAAAAAATTTTCCTCATTCACCCAAGAACGAAAACAGTTTTTATTTTTCATGTACTCTGACCTAAAAACTTTCATCGAGAATATTTTCCGTGTAAAAGCTTTGAAGGATGCATTGCACTGACTTTGCATGTATTTCACTTTTCTTTCCAGTTTTCAAATAATACTGTACTTACCTTGAAAATATACATGATATAAAATCACAGCCCTCCCAACTCACTTTCCGAAAGTAATGATGCCGGAGTGAAAACAAAAGTACAACGGCACGTCGTTGATCCCGCCGAGTTGCCTCTGACGTCTTGTTTGAAAAAAAAATCCCTATGAATAGAAGGAGAACTTGTTCCAGGTCAAAGTCAGCCAAGCCTCCATTGTTTCCAGCCGAAGCGTGCGCGGCTCACACAGGCACCCGGCGAAAAACGAACGGATCCGGCGTGTGTTTTCGACTTTCTTCGCCCGCTCGCGCCGCCAGGCTCCCCCCGGCCCGTGCGCGCTATTTTTTTCAGAGCCACGCAGCGCGCGTATTACTTTGGTTTCCGCCGCGCTGGTCGTTATTATTCAAACGAGCCGCGATTTTCCGCAACACGCGATAGCTAACGCCAGGATCGAAAGTCGCTACACCGCGGGATCGTCGTCAACTGCTTCGCCGAGCGTTCGCTTACTTTCAGGGGGCGCCGACCGATAACACGGTAACTAACGAGAGACCCGTTTTTCTCCCCTCTCCGGCGTACAGCACGAACAAAAGAGCCCGTTAAGCGTGCACACATGGATACCGCGCGAACGTAACCGGCGAGCACACGTCGGACGGACGCAGCGTTGCGCGGAAGAAAGTGGGGGGGGGGACGAGAATCAAGTTCGATCTCGCAACCGCGGCGACGCGTGTCGTTAGGTAAGAACGCGTGTATAATGAACGTGTATTTCTCAAAGAGCAAAATGGACCGCGGCCCGTGAGAAAAGGTGGGCGCGCGCGCGCTCCGTGCGCAGCGCTGTTCGAATGTACGCCGAGCGGTCCACTTGTGCGACAGCGAGAGCGTCCTGGGACGACTTCGCGGCGCGTCGCTGAAGAGCGAGAAAGTGCGGGCGGGAGTCGTTGGGGCCGGGAGTTGCGTCGCGTCGCGATGGCTTTTCGGGCAGTGTCGCCGGGGGGAATCCGGGTTGGAGAGTGGTTGGCTCGTTTGGGAGGTGTGCCTTTGCTTGGCCGCGTGAATTTGTTGCTCGATACATGTTCGATGGGATTTTTTTTTTATCCCGCGGAAAGTCGTTTTGATCGTGTTGCTTAGTCTCATGAAAGTTTGAGAGGATGAAAATTTGTGAGCTCGCGCGATGCCATCCGGATGTTTAGGCGGCTGAATACTATCACATGACAGGATTTATCACGTAATTGTTGCAAATCTTGTGATTATTCGTGTGATTTATCATGCGATTCGATCATATCGCGTGATAAATCAAGTGATTTTTTACCAGACATGAGATACGTGTAACCTAAGATGCAGTATTCTACGAGTGATGAAAAACGTCACAACCTTTATGATGACAAATTCTTTGATTGATCACGCACTGTACGGAATAGGGCTTGAGGTTGGATAACACTTTAAAACACCCCAACATCAACCTCGATCAAATGCATCTTTTTTTTCAGATTTGTTACCTGATCAAGAAAAGCCAAACATCGCAGGGTATGCAATGCTAGTTGATTTCAACACAAAGGTAATGATATGACCTTAATTATTAACTATTAAAGCTGCTGGTGTTAACAGAAAATACCACTGATTTTCTTGCGTTAACTTGTCGAGACGTAATCTTTCTACCAGCATGGCACATAGCTGATGTTGCTGTATAAAATTGAACTGCTATCTCTCCCAAAAGGAGATCGCGTGTATAATGCTCGCCCCGATTTCTCGACAATATAGATGGATTCTCTGTACCACCGTTGTAAGCTTTCCCACTTTTTACTTTCAGAACAAAATTTTTCATTTATATATGTAACATTTTTTTTCAGAAAACGCAAGGCGTTATGGATCTTATGCGACCAGAAATCGGATTTAAATCAAACACTCTGAGCTTGCTGGTGGGAATGTTAATAAGACGTGAGTTGGAGCGCACGGGAGCGTGGCCAAGTTGATTTTCATTAATTTGCATTTCCATGCGCTTACGTAAGTGTACTTCGATGCGATACTTTCTTTTCCAAAACTATGATGATGTGATTTTTTGTAATTTTGCTATGTGATGTATTCTTGGAATAATTGAATGGTTTGATCAGAGAAATAAATGAATCATGCGTGCATTGTTTAAAGAGCCCCAAGCGAAAATAAATGACAATACCATTTTCGATGACACATTTTTGAAAAATCATTTTGTCATCGTTGGTAAGTTTACAAGAATCCCTAACCCCGCTGAAGAAGCTGAATCTCCAGAATATTGTACGAATCTTTAACTCTGAAATAGTACCAGCAAAATTGAGGGTTATTGGAATCCAACGAAAATTTACACAACTTTTTTACACCAGATCAGTTATTATTATACATCCTATTTCCAATTTGTTTCGCTCAGAAAAACAACTCCACTTAATAATAATCACATTTACAAGTGATGCATTTTATAAGGAAGTAGATAAGCTATGTCAGTCCTGGCGCACTGTGCTAGGACTGACATAGCATGAGTTTTTGAAATACCGAGCTATTGCACAACCTATTTTAAAGACAACCATTTTTATTCAATCCAGAGGTAATAACAAAGCAACTATGAATGCAATTCTATATGTGAAAAATCGTCTTGAGGAGATTAAGTATTTATAGCACAGTTGGCTACACACTGTTGTAGCTTATTAAAATCTAAAAGACAATTGGTAGCCTACCTTAAAAATTTACAAACAAGGTTTAACACCAACCCCCTAGCAATAAGAACTGAAATCAAACAAATTAAAGAATCCCTAAATCGATTGAAATATACCATCAAAAAACAATTCGCAACCTCATGCAACGAATTTTGGGCCAGAAAAATCAAAATGATGAACCACAAAGATAATGATACCTTCTTTCCTCAAATCAACAAGATTTTTCGCAATAAAAACAAGGAAACCATAGATCAACTTCTCATAAACACCAATGATGATGAATGCATTGACAAAATAAATCTTGACCGCAAGAACCTTTAAAGCAACGGAAACGATCAATACATAATAACTAAAGACATAATAAATACACTAGTATACAACTATCAAAAAGTGAGCGCTCCTAAGTGTGAAAATCTACATGACCAATTAACCCAAATTATTTTTAACAAACATGACGATCTACAAAAAACGCTGGAGAATAACCAAAAATATCTCATAACCATCACTAAATTTACCAAGAACAACCTAGCGAGTAACCCAAAGCACGTAAATGGAGAAACTATTTTCTTTAGTACATTAGATACATTACACAATTTTCAAAAATCTAAACAATAAAATCTCATCAGGGAGTGATTCCATACCCAACATAGCCCTTAAGCACCTTAACATGAACAACGTAATAAACTACACAACATTATTCAACAATATCTTAAATAACGCTTACTACCCTCAGAGATGGAAAGTCGCTAAAGTAATACCAATATTGAAAAAAGGCAAAAACCCTAACGATCCCAAAAATTACAGACCGATTGGCTTACTGCCAAGCATAAGTAAAATTTTCGAGGCACTCTTAAATATTCAAATAAACGATCATGCAACAATAACAAAAATAATACGAGACGAACTATTTGGCGTCAAACATCAACACTTTACCACGCACGCCACACACAAAGTTATCAGAGACATTTGCAATCACATAAACAACAACGAAATGGTAGCAGCTTGCCTAATCGATTTAGAAAAGGCCTTTGATTCAGTTTGGATCAAAGGCCTCTTCTCTAAGCTCATGCAAAACAAATTCCCTCAATACATAATAAACATACTGTTCAACATGTTCCAAGACAGGGAACTATACACAGTTGTTATAAATAGCAACAAATCAATAAACATGAACCTATTGGAGGGCTTACAGCAAGGCACAGTAAACGCACCCATCCTTTTTAACATTTATAATAGCGAAATAGCAAGACTTTTTGACCTAAATAAAAATAATGGCAATCACGCAACCCTGTTTGCAGACGATCTAATAATTTACACCAGCGCTAAAAATGCAACAGAAGCGAAAAACAAATTGGTACCCCCTACAAAACAACATACACTCTCATCACCAACGATGGTTCCTAAATATAAATCCCGATAAATGCATGACTATACTCTTTGAATCCGACTATAATAGACTCTCCACCAAAGCCAGACAGGGATGGAGGGATTTTTCAATGAGCCTGCACACACCAGAAGGTGATTTAAAAATCCCACACAAGACTTCAGTTAAATACTTTGGGGTACACATAGATCACCTGCTCAGATTGCATCAACAGCCAACCCTACAACTACTGAAAGCAAACAAGATATTTCACAGTTTATTTCACCTATGTAGCAGAGCCAAAGCGATATTATATTGTCTCTTAATAGGGCCAATAATAACTTGCGCGTTTCCAGTCTGGTTCAACCAAAGCGCATCAAGCATTGAAAAAATCCGTATTTTCGAAAGAAAATAGGATCGAGGGTTCGATTCCCACACCTGATTTTCTTGATGTTTTTTTCTAATTTTCTATGGTTTGGTGGGTGTTCTGGACCATGAAAATTTAGTTGTTCGAATTATTGAATAACAATAAATATGTATTAAAGAAAAAAAAAAAAAAAAAAGGAAAAAAAAACGAAAAAAAAAAAAAAAAAAAAAAAAAAAAAAAAAAAAAAAGAAAAAAAATCGAAAGCGCGCTAAAATTTAAAATTTTAATGAAAAAAATTTCGAAGACTTTTAACCGTGAAAATTCAAAATAACTCGAAATCAAAATAGGCCAATTTGTATGACTATCATCAGAGTGCCATAGTTATCCGCAAGAGGGTGACGCGATTTTCGGAAAACCACTAGTAAAATATTAGTTGTACTACAGTAGTTATTCTCCAGGTGGTGACGATGAATTTTAGGATAACCCTTCAGTAAAGAAGTGAAGGACTTACACTGGTCGAGATGTCGCAGCCGAGCAGAGTCTTCCTTCCCTAAATTTCGGATTCTTGGGGACTCTATAAATACAAGTAGGGAGCTAAGGAGCAGAGAAAGAAATCATTCTCGCTCAAAGCCAAGTCCGAGATGGAGAGCCCAGAAGGACTTCTTCGACAACCTGAACGACCTACACCGCGTGTTGGCAAAGGGCAGCCCGACAACCCTGGAGACCACTGGTACGCCGAGCTCTCCGACTTCGGCTACTGTGCCGAGTCAGGTAGCGGTCGAGGTCCAGTCATCGATACCAACGACACCACCGGTGCTGGTGTCAACTGCTGCACCAACACAGGAGCCCACGTCATCTCCCCCGTCGAATTCATCCTGCTCCCCCCCCCAGCAGCATTCGACCCAACACGTCCACCACGTAGTGGAGCTTACCTGGAGGAAGACACATTCAAGCGTCAAACATGGTCATTAATGATTCTATCAGTGAGATAGAAAACTTGAATTATGTCCCGACAACTCTTACGTAATATATGAAAGAGACTTCACATAATTTCTGTAGATTTATAGTCGACGATCGGGATTTGAATCTAAGGAATAAAAAATCTACTGAGAGCCAAGGCCCAACGCCTCAGACCATTTGGCTACCGTTGCTGCTGCATATATATACGTAATAATAGGCCCTTTTAAATAGATATTAAATTCATACACAAAAAATTTTCCAAAACAAACGGAATGTGAGTTTAAGATTCAATTAATTTTGATGAATAGTTTTGTAAGCTAGCTAATACAATTTTCTTTGTTATATTAAGACTATACGTATAACACTCTGATTGTGAAAAAGGGAACATAATTGTTTTCTTTCGATGAATTAAATAAATGCATCACTATTATAATAATAGCGTGGTTATTATATAAATTTCTTTGTTATATTGTTACGACTTAATACACTTTGATTCTATAAATAATGATATGATATGTCTTTAATTCATAAAATTATAGATTGCGTCATTACATCAAGCTGAAAAGTCAGACTTGGTAAATTGAAGCATTTTCTTTGTATTTAGGCTATTGTTAACTTTTTCATTCGCCCCTTCTTCACTGCAACAGTTTATACCTAACTGGTATGGACTCTACATATAAAATACTGTCAACCAGGTTTAGCCACGCCAGTTTAATTGACTCAAAGCTTCACTACTTACCTCAGCAGCTACAACCCCAGTGGAATTATCCAACGTCTGGTCTTTACATGATAAACAAGGAAAAGTGTCTCGGAAAGGCAAAAGATTTTTAAAACTAGTGGTCAAGGATTTGACGTATTACCAAGTAAGAACACTGACTGAAGTTAAAAATTAAAAAAATACTTAAACAAATGATTATAATTCAATTTTCTAATCATACATGTCATACGGTATACATAGTGTATTTTTTACTAATTCACCTCATTCGGCTACTTTTACACTTTTATGTATTCAAATATTTTATACATCGTGTATATAACGTCACCAACAGAGATATAACTAATTACTAAATCTAGTTTTTCTAAAAAAAGATCCGAGCCAGAGTTCAGTAATAAAATGTATTTCATCTTAAAAGACTGGTCAAAGTAACATGTTTTTTGTACCATTACGATTTTTAAAAATATGATAAGATAATTTATTTGAGATTACAAATGTTTAAATGAAAGATAATTATTTTAAAATTCATTACGTGACTGTTACTGCAAAATCATAAAATAATTAGTTTGTTAGTAGTGAAAATAATAGGTATCAAATATGAATTCCCCGGTAGCAACTCATAATGTATAAAAAAAGATAAGTGGATATGTTCCGTCGGAACACAGTTTTAATAATAGAATGGAAAGCCGCGCTAGGGTTCGTCAAGTTAGTCATATAGTATCGCAGTCAACCGTCATATATATACATCAATCGGCTCTCACCTCTATAATCTTCTCTCCCTTTCTTTCCGAAAACGCCTGGACTTCTTCCAGATGAACGCACGCAATCAGGTATAGGTAGCAGTAATTAACGCGCGCTAATTGGCTTTCCGCGGGCAGGTAGGGAACTAGGGGGAAGGGGAGATGAGTCGCGTCGATATAGGTCAAGGGCCGCGCCGGTTGGTGCAGCTGCAAATCTCGTCGCATTAGCTTCGTAAGTATATTGTCAGTCGCTTCATAATCATTTTTCTCGTGCTTCTCTTTTGTGCCTTCTCGCGATCGGGTACACATCTCGGGTTTTTCTCCTGTTTGTGTGT
>JAPYYV010015611.1:0-14840 GCA_030522625.1 Copidosoma aretas
CCGCACGAGTGATGATTGACTCGCACGAGTGGCCGGATTTGCTGGGAACGAGTGCCAGTTGATCACACGGCACGAGTTACCAGCAACGGCCACGAGTGCCAGTCAATCTCACGAGTGTGAGAAATCGTCCCGCACGAGTTGCGTACAAGGTTTTCGCAATATGTGTGAGGAAAATAGAATGATACATTAAATAAATTAAGAAAAAGTATTAATAATTTGTATTAAATTGTTGCATATTGTTTATGACGTACATTAACACACGTTTACATACTAAGACACTCGCTCATGCATCAACATAGTAACAAATGTCAGTATCGTTATTCAAAGACCACTGTGGTCTACAAAAATTAGTAAAAAATGTTTAGTGAAAAAGGTGGTGCGGGGTCCAGAGGCGGCAGCCTTGGTGAGGCTTCGCCCCCCCGCTATAAAACAACGAACAGGCTCGTTCAACAAAAAAAGTAACTGCTTTATCGTGAATCTATAAGTAATACAAGCAATGCAGCAACGATCAAAGTTCGAATGTTTTGACGGTTGAGACTTGAGACTATACTAAGTAGAGGGAGATATGTATATAACTATTACCTATACTGTACTCGCCGGGTGTGTATTGAGGATACTATCTACTTATTATTCAGGTATTATTTGGTGTTTATTGCATGCCGATAATGCAGTTCTCTGGTAGAAGATTTAATAAGTGTTCAAAATAGCGCACGCGTTATACGATTAAAAAAATAATTTTTTTGTAGTGTTGAAGAAAATTGTCAGCAGTGCGGGAAAGGTGTGTGGCATAGGATTTTCCGCATTCCGCACACTATGCGGGAAAATCTATTTTCCACACCAAAAACTGTGCGGAAAACAACTATTTCCTACACACTATTACGAAAATAACTATTTCTACACTAAAAACAGTGCAGAAAATACCAATTTCCCACACACTATTATGAAAAAATATTTTACTGCACACTTTTTTGCAGTGTGAGATAGAACACATCATCTCCCACTCCTGATCTTTTATGTGCTCTATCTCCGTCATTTTTTGTTTGGGAGAAAAAAGAACAAATACGTATCCTGATATCAGAATATTTAAATATTGAGAACTGGACAATTGATGATAGAACAATGCTGATTTAGAAAATAAAGAATATTCATTAAAAAAGTAACGTGGAAATAAATATAGATACAAAGACTATTTTTTGTAACAAAACACAAAGTCAAAGACTTAGATGGTTAGCTTGTCAAGCTTTTCAATCGATGGATTCAATTAGCGCCACATTATAAAGGCACGTTCTTAAAGACTGACCTTTTCGTTCATTCACCTTATCTTTGCAGGCTGTCGGTAGCGATATAGTCTTAAAGCATTTTACTGTTTTTTGGAAATCATTTTCATTCGTCAATCCGCACCTTCATTCGACAATCAAGATCTTTTGCGAAATCGAATATGACTAATCGAATGAAAATAAGTATTACATGTAACAGCGTGACGTTCCAGCTGAATTATTAAGGCGTAGTATCGTTGCCAGTTTCAGTTCTTCATCAATAATAAAATTTGTGCTTTATAAACAACCATAAACAAACTATAAACAAAAAATTTGTCCTTAAGATATCTGTTGATCAAACAAATTCAAAACTCAGGAGATTTAAATGTTTAATGCTTATGCCGTAAAAACTCGATCCATTATTTTATTCGCTGTTCGACGTAATCGAATTACAGGTAGTATTATGAGTATATGTCTATGTAGGTCAGAGTGTACACATAGTGCTCATACGAACATCGTACCTATGAGAATGTAAACTATTTTTACAAAGGAATTTCTTTCTTGTATCTACTCCAACCATCATCTTATGAAAAAAAGGATTATCTAATCAATATTCAAGCAGAAAAAATGAGCCTATTCAACAATTAGCGCGAAATCGACAGGCATATCATCGCTAATCTTAGCTATTGTGTAGCGCGCAACTCTCAGCTAATTGCGTTACGTGAGGCGGAGAATGCGAGCTATTGAATTACTGTGTCTAACGATGATATGGATTAATGGATGTCAAGATCTCCGAAAAACCATGAAATAAATGAAATTAAAATTGTCATCAAAGATTTTTGGGTAGCACACCGTATGCAAAATCATAATCTGGCCATCGCAGTTCACCATACACGGCACACTTTTTTATTTTCATGTTCAAAGATAATATGGTAATAAAAGCAGTAGCACAAATAAAATATGAAAATTTATTTTTTTTTTACGAAATGATGGTCTTTTTATTTTAGTTGAGAAGTTAATGCAAATTCAGCGTTTTAGTCTATGTTTGATGAAATCTTTGCGTTTTTACTTTAAGTTCAGACTTGCGTAACCTTCGGAGTTATCAAAGTTTCAATTAGACTTTAAGTGAATATTTTAACTTTAATCTTTTCCTTTGTTTCCAATTTTAGTTATATCTCATAATTTGTCTAAGATTTTGACAGGTATGTATCATTAAGCATGAAATAGTATGAATAATTGTTCTACTATACAGATTATTATTATTATAATTTATTGTAGCCAAGTTAGCATTTGCAGTATTCGGTTTCGGAACTACAGCGAATAAGGTACATGATAATATGTATACATAAATATATATATATAATATGTATTTTTAATCAAGAAATTCGTTAATCGTAGTTTTTGCTATGTTGATAACAATTTTGGTAAGGGAAAATTCAACTTAAGCAAGGCAACATTGAGTAAGAATTAATTTATCAGTTCCTTTTTTTCGAAATCAACAAACCTCGCTTCATGATACATATGTATATATATCGAGTTCAGTTTTGTAATTATTGTAATATCAATAAGAAATAAAAACTACTATGCGTCATGGAATTCGATCCATTGGCAATAAACTTGATATTACAATGCGTTAGAACACGTGAAGAGTTTGAAAAAGCTTGGTATCGTGTTTTAATTGCAACAACGACGAAAAAGCGATTTTTCTTACAACGGTCTTAACACGATCGGCATGCGAAATATTTTCACTGCGTAATGTGTCTATGCGGGTTTGAATTGATCGCAAAAACTAAAAAAAAAAAAAAAAATCAGCTCCCGAGTCAAATCAAAAGATAATGCGTGACGCAAGCCTCCCCCCTTCGTTTCTCATCATTAGGCTTGGATTCCACCGACCACGACATCTCGTTCAGACCCCTCACTCTCACACTATCGCGGCACTCATATCTATACACGATCGCCTAACTATAAGATACCGTCTACTGCAGCAGTGAAGCAGCGGCCTCAGTCGTAACGCTGCAGCGCTTGTGAGCGACGGCATCAGAGAGCCGTGTATCGTCCGAGTCGTCCTAGCTTTTAAAGTGTTGGCGCGACTCGTGATTTTTTTTTATTATTTTTGCCCGTTCAATCTTTTTTATTATTATTATTATTTTTTTAATCAAAGAAAAGTATACTCTCACGTTATTTGTACAAGTTATTTTTATACATGACTATCTTGCCCCACGGGTAATTTGTGATTCGAGTGCAGCCTCGTGATCGAGCGACCGGGAGAGTAGTTTTTCCATCATGATACTGGACGTGCTCGAAAGCGCCCTCTGCGTGCCGAAGCTTTACTACGGCGCGCTTTTTGGTCTCGGGTTCTGCGTGTACTACCTCTTCGAAGTCGTCAAGGTATGTACGTATTTTATAAATGAGTTAATAATGAGTCATTGCGGGCTGTGTCATTCTCGTATGTGCCACTGTGTGCCGTTTATGTCTGTATGTTCAAAAAAGCAACTAGTGTAGTGACCATGACGCATTGTTCTCTCTCTCTTCGTGGTTAGTAAGATGTGTTGCGGTCGATTTTTAAAGACTTCGGTTCTCGAAGCTGAATTACGTAAAGGTCTTTCGTACAGTGACTCGAGTGTTGCACATAATAGCTGCAACGAGAGGAATTTAATTTGAATTTCGATGAGGTGCCATGTGTTGTGTGCGTGTAACGGTAAATGCTTAACGAATAGGATTTGATCGATTCGGACCTTTTTATATACTTAAAGAGAATTTTTTTTTTTTTTTTTTTTTTTTTTTTTTTTTTTTTTTTTTTTTTTTTTTTTTCTTTTTTTTTTTTTTTTTTTTTTTTTTTTTTTGAAATATGAGATTAATGAATTTTATAATGTGCTGAATCTTGACTGACAGAAAAGGAAAAATATCTAGAGATCGTTAGTACCAATAATTGATCGGAATTACAAAATATTTATCAGTGCTGCCGAATTTTTGGGAACTTCAGTCATTTAAATATGATTTAGAATGTACCTTCTGGTGTATTCATTAATATTGTTATTTTGATGACTGTTTTTGTTCCAAATCTTATATTCAATGAGAATGAAATAAAATTGACAAAACAAATACTAAAACCATCATTTTTCATAAACTTCAACAATGACGGCTTATTAATAAAACATCAGACATGTTTAATCAGCCGAGCTCAAAGAAACTCAACATTTTTTTTAAACCTTCACACTGCACTAACTTTGAACTGTGATTATAGGAAATTTATTTGTCCTACCTAGGGCGTTTTTGAGTTATACTTGCTGCGCCCCCGG
The DNA here is from genome assembly GCA_030522625.1 of Copidosoma aretas. NCBI lineage: Eukaryota > Metazoa > Arthropoda > Insecta > Hymenoptera > Encyrtidae > Copidosoma > Copidosoma aretas. The sequence continues at coordinate 4,556 of JAPYYV010015611.1, forward strand.
CAAGAAAACTACTATTATTCTTGATGAACGTTTATTTTTAATATGTACAATCAATTTTGTTGATAAAACTTATTTTTCGGATTAAGTACAAAAATAATGCGTCACAAATGCTCCTTGATTCATAACCACTATACTAATTTTGTACTGAAATTTATCCGCTTGAAAATAATCTGAGATTTACAGTCAAAAAATAATGATTTGTGACCATGAACAAGCTAAAAAATATTTTCATCCATCATTTGGCTATATTTTTCATCGATAAATTAAATATGTATCTGCATCTTAGTTTGAATTTTATTACACTAATTCATAAACATACACGATACGCTTAACGCTATACGATTGACGTTCGCATTGTGACAATTAAAGTACACTTTGAGCTGGACGATTGACGGGCCACAAAAGAATTTCGTGCGTGACACGACGGCCGCGGCGTGCCTCTTTATTTCTATTAATTCGACCTCCGTCACGTTCATGGCTCTCTTTTAAAGCTGAAATCAGCTGGCGCATGTGTTACATGAATAAATCTACAAAAAACTTTAGCGAGAAATCCGTCACAGTTAAACATTTTTTATCGAGATGCACCTTCTGGCAGGAAATTGTTATCTTACAGGAGATATGGAAAATATTGTGAACGTAAAATAAATGAGACCTGAGATATTATCGAGCCTTTTTAAGTTTTTTAGTATATTTCGTGCCGATTTGAAAAAAATTTTACGATATTCTTTTAATTACGTAATAATGTAGTTTCTTTTAGTTTTTTTTACGTATTTAAAGTTCAAGTTATCTTGGATAATTTATTTGTAAGCCAGATTGTTCTCTAGTTAAACATTTTTTAAGTTTAAAAAATAGTAGTTGGTATACGAGATTGGAAAGGCTTTAATTTGCGAATCGAGAGGTTTACGGCACGAGCCGTAGGCGAGAGACGTAACGAGGCTCGTAAAGAAGCCTTTACGATCGAGTTACGAATGCTATTTTACCTTACCGAGGGTGTACCTGCAGGGTTGCAAAATTGCCCAAGGTAGGAAATAGTATTTTTTATAGCACGTTATGTAAAAACTGAGGAGTTTAAAGAAGAGTTACAATAAACTTTTCTTCAGATGAGCCGAAACATATTGAATAACTCAATAGGTTTATAATAGTGTATGTGTACACCTAATTTATTTATTTTACGTTAACAAATTTACCTGCATTTCTACTGACACGAGAAAGATAAAAATATTTGTTCTAAGGTGTGCCTTGAAACAAAATTTTATCAATAACTAAAATTTTTCGTAAAACGGCTTATATTGAGCAGACAGTGCTGATCCACACGTAACACGTGCATGTTAATGCACGAGGAAGTTATGAGCTCGCGTGAGTTCATCGTGCAAAAATTGCAATACCAACGTATCTATTAGATAATGATGTGCGCTACGGATTGGTCCTTTTTTACACTTTGATTTTTTTTTGTCAAATACTAATGATATACATCATATTAGATTATAATCTAATAATGAAACAAAGTACTGTTGTGCCAAAATGACATGTATATGTGTATCTATTTATCATCTCTATTATTTAAATTTTTTCATAAGTTTCAAACAATTGATCACTCACAAAATATCACTTTATCAGAGTTGTTTAGTTTGTTGAGATTGTTTTATTTTTCACTAAATTTATTAACATATTCCATGATATCACACATGAAACTAAATTTTCTTCCTCTTTACATTACAGGCACCTCAAGTATTTTGTGCCAAGGGGCCTTTTTTAGATTTCATAAATGACAATGTGCCGATTCTCAAAGACAAATTTTGGCCCACATTATGGTGCTTCGAAAGTCGGGCTCAGACTGTTTTGGCGAACGTACTGAGGTCCCGATTATGGCCACACATAAAATATCGTAGGTTTGTTGAGTTTCATTTTTGTTTGATAATAATAACGACCAAGATTAGAAAATTATTTAAGATAATAATTTATGCATAAATTGTATCACTCTTTCATTGTTTTTAAAATTAAATTTCGCTGTAAAATTGTAAGAATCTTTAATAGTTTGGGTATTCAGTTTTATCTTAAGATTCACAAACAAAAGATATGGAGAATCGAATTAAAATATTATTTTATGAAACGTGAAAAATATAACGCAGCATCAATTTTTACATAAAAATCGACTTCAATGATTAGAGATGTTTTCTATTTTAAAAATTTGATAGCAAATTCATTCTGCAAAACGCGAAATTACCGTGTAACCTTTATTATAAGCATTGTTATCAATATCGAGAACATGTATCAGCATATCACATTCATCATCACGACAAAACAATATCAAAGATTATAACGAAATATGTGAATATCTAAATAATAACCAATATAATTATTACAGAGAAATTTTGGCGCTGTCGGACGGCGGAGAAGTGGCCCTAGATTGGGCCGAGCAGAACTGTTGTCTGACTTCACCAATCATGATAATATTGCCTGGCTTAACGGGAGCAAGCCATGCAGAGTACATAAAATGCTTCGTCTGTGCGGCTAAAAACGTTGGCATTACGTGCGTGATATTTAACAATAGAGGATTAGGTGGCGTAAAATTAAAGGTACAACTTTTCTTTCATCATTAACTTAATGATATGTAAACAAGAGCTGTATTGTGTGTCGAATGTGTGATAGATAACTCATTGTTGATCCTGAAGCTTGCACTTTTTATCAGTTTGAAGAGTGACGTTTGAAGTTTTGAAAATTAACGAGTGCTTTTTCACTTAAGCTATCCATTCATAAAATTTACACTCTTCATAAAGCAGATGCTTTGCGCACTACTTCGCGATATTGTACTATTTTGATTGCTTGTTTGAAAGGAATTAATATATTAGGTAATTTATTAAAATTGAAATTTTTTATTTTTATTTAAGTAATATTACGGAATATAATGTCCTTTTTTCTGTAAAATTTTTTATTTCGAACAAAACAACTTTGGGTTGTGAAAACCTGTACTGTAGAAGTGTGTACACATAATTATAGGTGTATTCTAAAACTATGTCTGAATTATGCTAACCGATTTTTTACGTATTACTAGTTACTATGAATCAAAAATATTCATGACAACAATAATTTGCTGCAGCTGAAGAAATATCAGCAATTTTTTGAGTAATCACATCGGTTTTAATTGATAATCATATTGTATAATATCGAAATACTTTTTTTCTTATATTTTAATAATTTCTTTCGTGGTTAAAATTGTTTGATAACGTTCTTTATGCTTTTTAAAAAAAAGATTACAAAGAAGTAAACGATATCAAAGAAGTAACAATAATTGTCAGTTGCATTTACTGGGTATAGGTATTCTGTATATTTTCGACTCAGTCTCAGTACCTTACTGCACGAAAAGCGAAAATTAATCAAAAATCACAATTAAGGAGGCTCTCCAGCATATGTATAGCACTAAATTTTAAAGAATTATAGAGCTATCATTTAAAACTCAATAATAAAGGGGATTGTTATATTGAAAAGGGGGTACTTTATTAGTGAGAAAAAAATTATTTCATTGAATTTTTACAACTAGCCGTGCGTGTCAGCCGAGTGTCAGCATCTATTAATTTACACCTTCATTGTAAAATTCCTATTATGTAAAGAGCGCAAGCTCGTTTAAGTAAATAAATAAATAAATAAATGAAATTTCCTGTACCACATGTGCGTATAATTTTACTTTTTAAAAACATTCTTGTAAAAAATGACTTTCTTATCGGTTTTTCATCTGATTTAAAATTTTCAAAGTGACTGGGTTATTCCTTAAACGATTTCACACAAGGTAATCACGGAAAATTTCAGAAAATATGTAATGAGTAAGAAGTTAGGTGCTATTGTTCATGCGAAAACAGGTGAAAGCTTCCTTTACCTATAAACCTCCCTATAAACAATTACATCTAACTTCTTTTACAGTTAATATTTTTGAAAATTTTCCATGGTATTCCTATCTGAAATCGTTTGAGGAATAGAAAAAACTGTAAAAATTTGGAATCGGATAAAAAACCGATGAGAAAGTCTTTTTTTACGAGAATGTTTTTAAAAACTGAAAATATACGCACGTGCGATATAGGAAATTTTATAAAAATCCCTTTTATTGTTGAGTTTTAAATGACAGCTATAGCTATGCTGTATACATGCTGTAGAGCCTCCTTAAGTAGAAGGAATCGATGAGTAACCGATCGGAACAATTGAACGTCGGGAGAAAGAGCCGATGTTTACCCAAATCAAAAGCTTAAAGATCTCAAATCGATAATCATGAACCCCAATAGCCTGAGAAAAGCTCAAAACGTAAGCCATCCACCTCAAAACAATGAGTCATCTTCGCGTGTTTGAACTTTTAATGACTTTTATTCCATTGTCATCAAGTGTTTTCCCGATACCCGTATACTTTGTATGAATACATGTATATAGACACATAAATATATGCATTTAATATGACCTTACAGACACCAAGACTGTACTGTGCGTCCAAGTGCGACGACTTGAATGAAGTCATCGAGCACGTGCACCGGCTCCACCCGAACGTGCCCATCGCAGCCACTGGCATTTCGATGGGAGGGTAAGTGAAGCGCATACTATTAATTTATTTCCCGCATCTTTGCTTATTATTTACCAGTAATATTGACTGGAGAGCTTCTGGAGAAATACCGATATTGACGCCTCTTACGCACTAAGACGCAAATTTACAAATTCTGAAATATTATGATTTCAATAAAGAAAATATTCTTACATCATTGCGTTTCCAACAATAAGAATCAAATTTAATCGTGCAATAAGATTCTTATGAATACACAAGATTCATCAGATAGAGCGGCCGCCAAAAAAATGGTATTTTACATCTAAATGACATCTTTACTAACATTATTTGTTTATTACTGAATATCATAATGTCATTAATTACACTTTGAATATCGAAATCGGAATGATTTTACAAATATCGATTAAAACAACTTTGAGTAGATATAGAAAGTGATTTGAAATTCTTCCATTTGATAAAATTATTCACGATGATGATTAATAAATTTTTGAATGAAAGTAACTTCTACGCATTAACACGAATTTTATCAACAATTTACGTACTGACAAAATTAGGATTATAAATATTTCATGACAAAGAGTATCCCCGGTTAAAGAGGGGCAAATTCCCGTTTGGGAATGACACATGTATTATTTAAACATGAATCACTTCAAACAAGTTTCATGCTGATGATTACTTCAGATTAGCCTATCTGCATTTTTGAGTAACTATTTTCTCATAAAAAATGAATATCTAGCCACATACCAGTATTTATATAGATACTTAATATCCATCTAAAAAAGTAATTACTATCTAATCAATAATCATGCATACCCCAATATTTCTGATCCATATACAAAAATACTTCGTCGCTAACTCTGCAGGTTAATTCTCGGCAATTACTTGAGCCAGCAGGGAAGAGCCGCAATCGGCAAGCTAAAGGCCTGTCTCGCCATATCCGTGCCTTGGAACGTGTTTGAAGCTACTAAAAGTATCGAGAAGCCATATTTAAATCTGATGCTAAACTGGCATCTCTGTGACAGCCTTCGAAAAAATGTGACGCGGCACATGGACGAAGACGTAAGGGAGCAGCTGGGAAAGAATTTGGATATCGAAACAGTATTGAAGGTAAAGGCTAAGGAAGAATTTTGTCTTTGTGTCTAACTGCAGTCGTAACTGTGTAAATGCTAAAACAGCCGGGTGTAAAGTTTAACAGACGGGTACGTGGTGAAGAGAGAGATAGAGAGAAAAAAAAAGAAAATAAACAAACGCAGTGACCGTAAAAATTTGCTTTTTTATTTAGAGTACAACGGTACGTGAATTCGATGAATACTTTACGTCGAGGCACTTTGGCTACAAGGACGTTCAGGATTATTATTCAACAGCTACTCTTCACGATAAATTGCACTGGATAGAAGTTCCTCTGCTCTGCCTTAGCGCTGCGGATGACCCATTTCAACCGCTAGAAGGTAATGAATGGATTAAAAATAGCCCTAAAGACATTATGGACGTTTGAAAAAAAAAAAGTTTTACTGTCGATTTCCCGGCACCTGTCGAAACTTGACCTCTGCAAGTGCAATTGATTATTTATTATAGGGAATCCCAATCTTGCATCTGATATGGTCGAACGCTAAATTTTACAATAAATATTTCAGTAGCTTTGAATTTTGTATGAATTGTTCCATCAGTAAAAATGTACAACGTTTATTGATTTTTTTCACTTTAATTTTTTACTTTTAGTAATGTTTTGTGGCACTCGGAAATAATAAAAACCCAACAGAGAGAATAATTAAATTATTAAACATTAATTCTTTCAAGCGATTTTGTAAGTTTTACACACACTCTTTGATATTTTACAAGCCTAAAACATGAATATTTTGATAGCTTCATTAATATAAGCGCATTTTAACTTTTCAACATAATCAACAGGGATATGAAAGATGAATAAAAAATAATTATTTTCAGCGATACCATTGAAAGAGGTCAAAGACACCAAGCATGTCGCAATGATCGTGACATCCCGGGGAGGACATATAGGATTTTTAGAGGGCATATGGCCAGTGCGAGAAGAGCAGTATATGGGAAAAATATTTGCTCAATTTTTCACAGCAGTTTTTACTGTTGGACAGGACCATCCAGCTTTTTACTAAAAAAAAAAAAAATCCATCTAAACCTCTTACCTCTCGATTTGTATGAATAAAATCTAATGATGTCCAGTATGCGTTTTACATGTTTAAAAATTGTACATAAATAAATCAAGATTTTTGATACATAGTTGTACATAAATACGAGTTTCGCACAACGTTAGCATGAATTTAAGCTTATCGTTTATTAGTAATTATTTGAGATTGTTGCATTATTTTTTTTATTACTCTTACACGTTGTTCATTTTGAAGCAATTAAAATTTATTGTCGAACAACAACTTGAACAAGTTGTCATAGCTTCGATTTTGTAAGCCTTAATAGAATTCACATTAAGCACCTCAAATTAATTTTCTTATTTATTGTATTGAAAATATTTTCAGCATTTCTCATTTCAATAAAAATAGTTTATAAGTATTATTTAAACACATTGTTTAAACACATAAAGTTCATGAAAAAGAAACGACTTCAAAATATTATGAAAATTATGATAATAATTGTTTAATCGATAATCATTATTTTTTTGGTAAAATTAATTTTTAAAACTCTATTCGAGAATTCTACTAGTCATAAGGATACTTGGAAATTCTAGTAAGCAGAATGCAAGAAAGCGAATTTCATAAATGACATTAATTTTTTTTACTATAAAATAATATTGTGTAAGTTAATGTTACGAATATTTAAAAATTTAGAGCTCGCTTGTGAGCTTCCTAAATAACTTATATTTTATATAAATGTGTATCACGCGATATACAAGTATTTAAATTATATTTATCAAAATAAATTATAAGGAGTTTTTGATTTATCATACCTTAACTGCCTTAGCATCTTGCTGTATAGGAATTTAAAGGTAAGTTAAAGCAACTCCCGCGATACGAAACATTTATAAAAAATGATTAATTTTCGCCGCGGTTTCGATATCAATACGCGTCGTAAACTTATTTCCGCTGTATGGCGAAAGCCGGCAAAAAAAGTTGTAAATGACTTATTGTTGAATCGCACTAATCTTAATTTATATCTTATCTCTTACAAATAAAAAAATCTGCTGTATTGTACTTAATTTATAAACTTATAGCATTCCCTTCGTTAATTTTCATTGTTTTATTTTATTTTATTATTTTGATGGACATCATTTCTCGTATCCCAATTTGTATATTCAGTAAATATATACTGTGATGCTTTTTAATTTAGTTCTTAAAATTTTATGTCTTGTTACTGTACATATTATAATTTTTATAAAGCTTGTAACGTAATAATTTCCAAGTGTAACACGAATCAATTTTTTTTTTCTACCTTACAGTTTCGGTTGTGTAATAATTCGGTATCGTCTGTTTCAAAGTCTGGCATCTCCCTATCAGAGAATAGCTGCGTGAATTTCCTTTTCGATCACAACCTCATATTTACTGCAGTCAGTGCGAATAAAACGTATTTCCTCTTCATGAATAGATACCTCAACATCGCGCATTGATTTTACGGACTCCAACTTGAATTAACAAAATTGTTATTGAAAATGACTTATAACTTAATAACTTAATGCAAAATTATCAAAAAAAAGATTTATATTTACGCAACGTAATAGTATATTACCCCCCTGGTGCTAGGGACGTATTCCTGCCTTCCTCGAAGTTGTTTGCCCGAGCGAAGCGAGGGAAAACATCGAGGAAGGCAAGAAAACGTCCCTAGTACCAAAACGTCCCTAGTACCAGGTCGGTATTATATTTTTCATCATGAGAGCCGAAAAGAAGCGGCGAAGGTGCGATTTTTAGGTTAGAGTGATGAAAAATAGATTTTCATACCTGGGGCAGAAAGTGCGGCAGAGCCTTTCTGCCCTCGGTACAAAAAATGTTGTCCTTACCTCGGGCAGAAATATACAACAACCGCGCCCTTCGGGCGTGGTAGTCGTATTTTCTGTCCTAGGTAGAGATGTACTATTGACACAAAAATCATAAAAATATAATTTTACCCACAGCGATGGGCACTACTTAAAATTCAAAGAACTTAATGCCATATTTTAAAATACGAGCATTTCTTCACTCTTTGCACTTGCACCCTTATGAATACTGTACTCAAACAGTTTGTCGCCTCTGTGAATTAAACATTTTGCTTTCTCATAGAGGAAGCTTTGTATCGGTAAAAAAATTTGTTTTCTAGATATACGTTAGAAATGTTTTACATAGTGTCTAAAATGAAAAAATACCATTTTTAGAAAAAGTATGTCTGGCTGTGTGTGTGTTTGTGTGTGTGTGTGTGTGTGTGTGTGTGTGTGTGTGTGTGTGTATGTGTGTAATCAGTCATATCTCAGGAATCCAACTGTATATTTCAATGATTCTGGGCTTAAAATTTTTTTTTTCTCATCCTTATAGCAGCTCGGAAAAAAAATTGAAGTTTTATACCTTATTAAGGTTTGTATAACGATTTTTATGGTCAAAAAACAGGTTTTTTACTTTTTTAAGGGTGACAAAAATTTAATTCGAATTTCTAAATAGTAATATCTGATAGAGCTTTAAAACAGCTCTCTTTTTCATTATGAATCATTTTGATAAAATATTTTGTCCAGTTTTTATTAAATAAATACTGAGATTTTTGTGGCAAATCACTCATATCTTAGAAATCTTTCGAGTGATTTCGATGATCTAAGGCTTGAAATATTTGTTTTTATATCCTTGTGTTAATTAAAAAACAATAATTCAAGTTTCATACCTTATTAAAGTTGTAATATCGATTTTTTATGTCCAAAAAGTGGTTTCATGTTATTTTTGGGATGACAAAATTCAAATTTGATTGCTTTATTAGTTGTATCTCATAGAACATTTAAACAGCCTCATTTTAACCTGAAAAATTTTTTTTTACGTCATGTCGTTTTTTTTATTGAAGAAAATCTACGATTTTTTTTCTTGAATCAGTCATATATCAGAAACCCTGCAGATGATTTTAATGATCTAAGGCTCAAAATGTTTCTTTTTACATCCTTATATAGGTTCACGAAAAGATTTGACGTTCTATACCCGATCAAGGTTGTTATAACAATTTTTAATGAAAAAAAACGGTTTTTGCTGGTTTTGGAATGAAACAATTTAAATTTGATTTCATCAATATAGTTATATATTCTATAGATGATTCAATATCTTTATATAATTCAATAATATTTTTAATATTTTAGCTACAAGATAGTTACATCGTGCACATCAATATCTATAATAAATTCTAATTGTTTGTTCGATTGTTTTTAATTTAAAAAATTTTTAACAATATTTTTTTTACTATTCGGGTGAAAATTATAATCTTATTTTCGAAATAATTTCACATCATGGAGCACGAAAATAGATCCTTTTCCTATTTTAAATCATTCTAATATTTTATTTTATTTTTTTTTTAGGTAAATAATTGTAGAAGAATGTTGTTGAGGAAGTTTTGTATTAAGGATGATCGGGAGTATCATTGCTGAGGGGTGAGGAAAGGGGCGTCCCCGGCCCCGCGCAGCACTACCCCCCTTAACGCGTACCTCCTCCCGCAGCCTATAAACTAGATATTTCGTTCACGTTTTGCATTGATTTACTTTGAAATGCGCCATAACGTGGCTCGAAATTTTACTCACCGATTGTAAAAATAACAATTTATGAACAG
>JAPYYV010015615.1:0-18940 GCA_030522625.1 Copidosoma aretas
TCCCCAGATCCCCCCCCCCCCCCCCCGCGGAAGCCTCGACCGGCGAGAAAGCGTCGCGCGTCCCCCCCCCTTGTGCCCGCGCTTCTGTGGTCATCCTCGAACATCGCATGTCACACACTCGCGGGCCGCCGATGCGCATCCGCGCTCGTATCCGTCCGATCCGTCTTTTTTTTCGCGCACACGTGTACATAGGTTCCCTGTCGTCGCGCGAGCTCGTCCCCCTCGGTCCGCGACAGTCGCGGGCTCGCTCGCGTAGTCATGCGCGCGCATGCTGCTTCGATGACGATCACCCAACCTCTCCTCCCGGGTACTATTACGTCTGATGCGGGTGCAGCGCGGCCGATCGACAACGATCTCCGATAGAGACGATCGTCGTCGGACGGGGCAAGCGGCTGTTGGATACACCGGGGTCGTGTACAATACGGATGCGGGAGGAGCATCATGAATCATATTGCTCTCGGCCGGCCGGGAGCCCGGGCGTCCGAAGCGCCGGCGACCCGAAAATCGGCGCTCGATCGCGGGGGTGCAATTTCGAAAAGGGAGATCGAAGAGCCGGAGTCGGGTCCGTTTCGGAGAAGAAAAAAAGAGCGGAGGCATGACGCGGCTCGAGGAAAACAAAAGGCAGAGGAAGAGGAGCAGGGAGGATGGGAGGGAACGGTACCCGCGAGCGCGCGCGGTCGATCCCTTCCTCGGATCTAATGGTTGTCCGAGCGGGACAGCCGGGGTCGGCGGAGCGAGTTATCGCGCAATTGGCGCTGATTCCGCACGCCACGTGAGAGCCGATGGTTGCGACCGTTGCGGCTGGAAAAAGGACGGATTCTGCACGTATATATATATATATATATATATCGTGTGTGTCTGTGTATATGTGCTCCCGATGAGTGCCGTGCAACTGAAATATGTCCACAACACCCATGGTATATCTATATTGCCCCGCAGATGCGGCTTTTTATTCCCGGACGAGCTGCCTTGTGCTCTTTCTTTTTTCCTTCCAACTCTGACAGGTCGGGGGAAAGTGCGCCGCGGAAAGAGCCGACGTGGCTCTCGTGATTGATCCGGACAAATTTTCACGGACCTGGTGCGCGGTCTTCCGCGGATCAAGGCCCTCTTAGGCGGTCGTGAAACGGTAATGATTGCACAATATTGGCCGATTCGGATCCGTGCGCTAAACGGCAGCCGACTGCTTTGACGATCGACGGTTAGAAAGAAGATTAGAGGACACGAGCTCGCCGAGGTTACGTGAGGCAGGTCACTTACGTGCTGAACTATATGGATTGCATTTTATTTGCACTTGCGACGGATTTGATCATTCGTCGACAAAAAAAGTGTTGGATCAAATTTCATGAAATTAAATTTCTTCCATCGAGTCATGCTCCACGAGAATTTTTTCATCTCTTGAACTTTGGTCTCAATGTCAAATATATGAGGCTTATTCATTGATTACAAAGACGTCCACAGAAAAAACTCGTACACTTTCCAAATATTTCGTCCTCGGTATTTTCGCATCCGATTATCAAGGTATAAGAATTTTTCGTTGTCATTACAAGGGCTTAGAAGGTTTGAGGATCGTCAAAGTTTTATCGTCATGTGTGTTCGAAAAGAAAACAACAGAAAGACCTGGGGTGGTTTTTAAAAGGAAGGAATGGTCAAGAATTTGTTGACAAACAATCGGAATTCATGATTATCCGCATTATCTGTTATGGTAAATACTTTGGTTCAATCGGGCTCAAAGCCAAGTTGAATAAATACTGGCAACCGTGATATCTGACACAGCATCTGTGTAAAGCCATGAATGAAAAGCTCTTTGAAGTGAATTCTGAAATGTTCGACTGTTGTCAAATCGTCATCGAGTAGAGATGACAACGACTGACCTCCTTTCAAACACTCGACGAATTTTCATGAGCCAAAATAACTACTAGATCGAGATGTTTCTCTCGAGCCTTGCGGCACCAGCATTATAACATCTCAGCCAACCCTGCAACCTCGCGCATACTCATATTGCGCAGGAAAAACCAGAGCACGCCCGCCGGGATGAAAAAGGAAATTCTTCTTCCTCCGACCGCAGGTGTACTTGCGTGTAACAGTATTAAATTTCGCGTTACGCGTGTGGCCGCGTCCCGCTGGTATATAATAATAAGCCGAGGCGGTATATGGGAAAGAGAAAGCCTTTTATAGAGTCAACACGCTTTTTCGGTACCTCTCGTCACACACACACGCCGCGTGAATGCGCTCGCTGTTTCCCCATCCATGTACCAACAGCAACAATAGGGGGGGGGGGGGGGGACCCTTTTCGGACGTTTTTTTTCTTCCTTTGTACAAACGAACGATTTTGAATATCTTTGGAAAAAATCAGTTCCAGCCGCGTTAGGAGATTTTTTGGGGTACGCACTGGCCTAGACCCACCGAATTGAAGATTGGAGGCACGTCCGGGCGCGTCCGCTTTCGTTTTCGCCTTTTCAAAATCAATTTTATGATAATATCGTGAAAAAGAGCGGCTTCGGTCCAAAAAAATGAAGAAAGAGCCGTTTGCCCAACAGGACGTGCGCGCGAGCGGGGAGAACAATTAAAAGGCGATTTGGGGGGGGGGGGGGGGGTTGACGGGGGCCCCGAAATTTGGGGGAAGGAAACGGGGGGGGTGAAAAAAAGGTGGGGGGGCAAACCTTTTAATAAGTGTATAAAATGTGCCTTTCGCAGGAGCCTCTTTATAATCACGTATACATACACTATAGCTCTCTCTCTCTTGAACAACATCGCACGGCACGACGCCTCCTTCTCCGTTATCCAATCAGAATCAACATACAATGCGGCTGATGAGAGGCGAAATCGCGCTGCTACTAGACTTACGTGCAGAAGAGAGCGTCACCTTTTATGTACTTTGGATACGTAGGTTCTATACACCGTTGGGGCACATTATATCCCTTAATCGGATATTGTGCATCTTTGGATACAAGTATACTTGGATACTTTCCAGTACGGAATCATCCCCGTCAAGTTTCACTTCACCTTACAATACACACGTATACACTACATTGTACCCTGCCTACAGCAACCTGTCTCTTCATTGTTGCTCCTCGACAGCGGCGTCTCTATATCATCTCCTTGTATGTACAGGTCGTACGATTGTGTACACCCGAAAGTGTACACGTGTTTCTCGCCTGCCTCTTTTCGGAAACGACGGCCGAGCCTATGCTCGCTTTACACGCGGGCCTAAACACTACCTACCTGGCGCGTTTTCAGGCTGTCTCTCTAACGCCGCGTTGTTCGGGAGGTCCCGGGCTTATGTAAAACCGTGCAATGGTAGCTAAAAGTACCTTATCCTTACGCGCTGCACCTCCTAATTTACGGGCTCCCTCTCTCTCTGCGCTGTCGTTGAATATTAGAGCACTCGCGCGGTTGAATAACGCCCGATTGCAAGGAAGATTGCGGGCCTCTCGGTGCTGCTCCGTAGCGGCGGGCGTTGCCGAATTTTTCGGAGCCTCGTCCTGCGACGGATGGTTTTTTTGGGTCTTCTTTTTTCGTACTCGGATCTGTGAAACTGTCGTATTGCGCGGGTGTTAACGTTGAATTACCGACCCTGTTCTACAAGATTGAGCAAGTTTTGCGTGGATAACTCCCAACCGTGACAAAACTCACCAAGTACAACAAATAGAAATGGATACGACAATGGTAGCAACAAGGGCGAAGATTTAAAAAAGAATGACAACAATAATTACAGACCGTTACAAGAACAATCGAACAATCGTAGCGATGGCATTCAAAATAATAACGTCATAACGGCTAATACAATGACAAAAAATAGGATGGAATGATAACCATCACTATTGCAGTAAATAAAACCAAGACAACAGCAGAAATATTGCGAAGAATACCAACAACAGCAATCTAGACAACTACGATGAAAATATCATCGACAACAAGAGCAGCGACAAGATCACAAAATAAAAAATAAATACACTTGTAGCAACCGCATTTAGAATAAAGACATGGACAACAAATACAATGACAACAGAAATAACACAGATGAAAGAGCTACAGCTTTGATTATGAAAATTACTATTGCAAAAAGAAGAAGTGAGATGGTAAGGACATTCAGAAGAACGATATCAGCAACGAATAAATTAATGGTAACAAAACCAAAATAAAGACAATGACAACTGAAATGACCATAACAACTAAAAAAAGAACAACAAAAATAACAACATAGACAACACTAAGGTGAAAATCAATAAAGACAATGACAACACTAAAACCAATAACAACAAAAACTGAAATATCATAAATAATAATAACAAAATAATAATAATGACATCAACAAGGACAATGATAAAAACAGAGACAACAACTTCGAACCTAAGGCAGTTTCATGGTGCAATTATATTTTTTCGATCCACAGAGCGTGCCAGCTTTGAAAGATCTTCAACGATTCTATTTTAATTTTTTCTTGCTCACAGTTGTGTAATTATTACTCGTACCTTGTTAAAAAAAAAAAAAAAAAAAAAAAATATGACTGATCTGCATTTGTGCATTATTAGTAAGTCCATAGTTAGATCTGATGGTACATAGGATCAAAAGGATCATTTCTGCAATACGCCGAGTAAACGCTTTGATTTTAAAATAGAAATCAATAAACCTAACGCTCGTTCATTCCAGTTTATCTGTACTGAGTCAAATAAATTAAATTGTTACACAACAGACACAGAGTATACCTGCAGCTAAATCATCAGATAATAATCATGCCCACATGCAAGATTCCACGTTGGTTAGGCAATTCATGATTTGATTGCTAATAAATTTGAATAGAGTAAACAATAACGTTTGTCGAAATAATAGAGGATCGGTGTGGTAAACATATAGCCAGAATAGCCATGATGCACAATTAAATGTTAAGAGCCTACCCTAATCACAACAAATTGTGTAAAATATATGAATGAATGAATAAATAAAACAGAACAATCTTGGAACAAACAGTACTTCCTTTCTCAACTAATTCTCTTATTTCCCAAGAGAATCGCACTAAACTTTTTGCGAGTCCTTAAAAAACTAGAATCTTCAACAAGTAAAGCACCAAAAGAAAATTTTAAATCATCCAACGCCATCGAAAGAGATCGGCCGACAAAGTGGCGTACACATCTCCGATCCAAAGTCCCCACTTATACCCAAGAAAAACACCGGCAAACCAGCGTACCATCTCCGGAGCTCGACAATCGCCGCTCTTCCGCCCCGTACCCGTAAAAACCCACGAAGAGCCGAAGCTCACAATGGGAGGAAAAAAAGTCGAGCGAGCCGAAGGTACCGCCGCATCCTCGTAACCCCGCGCGAGTATATGCAAAAGCCCATTATCCCTCTGTACTTACCTACACACATACACGTGTACGCGATCGTAATTTGGCCCGACGACGATCGATCCTTACGTAAGATCGCGGCGGCGCATCATCGATGAGCGGCTTTTGATTTCGCTACCGCGCGCCCGTGCCTTACACGCCTTCGCGATAGGCAAGATTGATAATAATGAAGAGCGCGCACTTTCTCCGCCGCGTGCGATATACGTCTTGCGGCCGTCCGTTTCTTATTATTTTTTTTTTGTATCGCTTCGCGAAAGAAAAGGAGATCTACGAAGGGGGCAGAAGATAGACAGTTTCGAGTTTCTGATGCTGATGATGATGGTGGTGGTGGTGGTGGTGGTGGTGGTTATGACGAGGACGATAATGATCGACTCGTACGATGCTCGAGGTGTTGAAATTTCGCATGCGGATGGTATTATTATGCGTGTACCCATATGTAATCATACTCGGTGGCGAATTTTTTTTCTCACGCGTCGCGTCGATAGGCGAGTTTCGCAATACAGCGCATCGGTAATCCATCAGGCTTTCGTCATTATAATGTGAATGAATTGTCCGTGTGCTGTAATCTGCGACATTGCCAAACTGGTGATGGGTCATCCTCATTATCTTCGGGCACTTACTTTCATCTGCATCCGAGTGTATACTGTATCATGAATGGACAGATGTAATCGATCCTATCAATTGGACACACACGTGATGAAAGATTATTTGATACTTGATACAGATGGCAGTGAGTATATACCCACAGGACTTCAATAGCTACATTTCAGAGATTGAAGATTACGCTGATCCGTTGTTACATCGACGCTCTTTCAAAAGGTGCTTTTTTTCGTGTTGCCAATTGTGACGGACAAAAGAGTTTTGTTTTATATGACTGTTGTGCTTAAGATATTTTAGATCTACATAACTTGAAAGTATTGCTTGTAGTTAGACATGGTTTTCGGTCGTACAAGATAATAATCTTTGCATCTCATAATCGTTGTTTATGAAAATAGTTGAATATGGAATTAGTTGGAATAGTATGTTTTTCTAACTATAACACCAGGATTTTGAGCTACATTTATTGGGACTGTTTGGTCTTTGTTTTTCTTAGTTTTATGCTTACTGTAATATTTTTGTTTGTATTAATAACCCTGGGTTGTAACCCTGGGTTCCGACAGAAACCTGTAATACATACATGTTGCAAGATTATTGTGAAGCCAATGACATTGCATATTCTTTACGATCGAATACATTAATCATGAACTTTAGCCTCTAGATTTTACCTTTCAACTATTGTATTGAATTATGTTGCCTTTCTTTTTCTTAACCTTTAATCCACAATTGTACATCTTTGTGCCACATGTGACCAGTATTTTTCCACTTTGAACTATTCTTCTTCAAACACTGGACATTTTATCATTTTTTTTCCTTCTTTCAATTCAGCCAATAGTTTCTCAATATTTTCCTTGTCCTCCTTATATGTCTTGACTTCTTCGTTTTTCTGTTCATTCTCTGGATTTCCTCCGTTTTCATCTTGAAATGCATTAGGACTTTTTCCTTTGTTTTTTCGTCATAATCCCTTAACTTTCGTAAATGAAATTTCTATTTGCTTTCCTTAACTTCTCTAGTCTTCCATTACTCAGTCTTAATATATCTGTACTATTAGTTTTAAATGTACCATAAAGTCGTAATGTAAATCCTTTCCAGCAGGACATCTTTATTTGTTAACCTTACCAGTTGATCGTTCTTGGAGTTTTGCTGCCACCATCTTATCATTCACGAGCAGATTCAGCTATTTTTACATGGATCATAATTAATTCTCACCGAAATTCTTGCCTTTGACCAGTACTGTCTTCTTATGTATCTTTTTTCTCTTTCCTTCCTAAGCCTCTCTAACTTTCCATCAGTTTTTTGGTTCTTCTATTTCAACCTGCCTTACATCTATTTAAATAATTCCTTACAGTCTTTCAATTCCCTTCTCCAAACTACTTTGAATCTTTCCTGCATCGAATTTGCGTTCCCGAGTGCTCTATCAAAGAGCTCGAACTTTTAACCTTAGATTGTTCCTAAAACGTTTTCACGTTTTCCCACTCGAAATTTCCAAATTGCTAGTGCAGTCAGGGAGTTATCGCGGCTCGGATCGGGAATCTAAATCTTCGGCGCGAGCCGAGCCTGTTTCGGGAAAATTCGAGCGATTCGCTAACGATCCAAAGTGAAAATGAAGACGCAGTCGTACATGCTCGTTCCATACCCCCTCGATTTCGATCGATTCGTTTTACTTGCACGCAAAACCCATCCGAACGAAAAATATGGGCTCTTCCTCATTTCAAAAGCAAGGAGCTTGCGTGCCCGGTCGCACTCGGAAAATCTCCCGTTACCTCTCCTCGCGCAGGATTTTTCGCATCGCCCCGTGCGCGCACTAAAACGACGGAGCTGGGGAAGAAAGTCGCGAAAGCCATGAATAGCAAGCAGCCCGGGAGAGTTTTCGCGCCCGCAAAGTGCGCATAAAATTAATCGATCCGTCCGCGAGCGAAGACGCTACACCCGTGATACGATCGTTTTTCCCCCAACGGCCCGCTGGAACGACGCGTCGCGGCAAAAAAATCAATTCCACCCGGCGGCACTGCCCACTAAATTACGGACGCGTGCAGTAGCGACTCGCTGCAGTCGAACGCTCATATCGCCGCGTTGGAAAATCCAAATCCCGGGCCCCGACACAGTAGTTCCCCCCCGCGAAAACGAAAGTCGCGGGGAGAAGATGTGCCTTCCCCCCGAAAAACGCGTAATCGATGCGCTATACACCGTCCCCCCTCGTACAAGTAGGCGACACAGCAGCTGCAGCGTGCACGCGAGTAAAAGCGACCGCTGCTTCTTTCGCGTCTATAATTGAAAGCCGTGAAGGGGGGGGGGGGGAGCCCCCGGGCAGAAACGAGCGGACGACCTTTCACCCGCGGAATCCCCGGGGCCCGGAATCGAATCGGTGAGCGTGTACGTATCGACGGACCTCCTTTTGCGCACTCTTGCAGAATATCCATATGCATGCACTCGGTTGCTCCAGTAAACGAGCGGATTGTGGTCGAGAACGTGCGCGGGGAGCGTCTCTCTCGTCTGGCAGGACTACTGCTTCGCGCGCAACGTTGTACGCGCGTTGCGGATTTGAGGTTTGCGAGAGCTTTTAGGCGGATGTAATTGTACGGCTGCGTGAGCCGGGAGCGACGAAATGTGCGCAGCTCGCGGTCGCCGGGATTGAGTGGCTGGTGTTTTGGAGAGAGAAGCGCCACTCACTTAGGGTCGTTTGGCGTAAAGACTGTGATGATCCGGAGCTCCGGGGGGCAGCTTGGGGATTTTGTTTTTAATTCTGATGGTAGGCTTTGTTTGACTTTCGTAGTGTCTGGAAGTATGTCGTGGTGGGATGGGCGGAATCTTGTGCTAGTTTTTTAATCTTTTTTTTTTAGGTTAGCTGGGAATTATTATTTTCTGGGTGGCGCTTGGTAAAAACATTTCTTACTGTCATTTTTTAAATTGAATCTTTTAAATAATAAACATCAAATACAGATCAACTTCTCATACTTACGCCGATGACTCGTCTTACCTTTACTCGGCTGTTTCTACTTAACTTCGTAGAAAACAGTCGACTCCAAGATTAAGTCATATACATTATAAATATGCACATATTGTATTATACTGTGAATGTTCAGTTTGATTGTACATCATAATTATATAGAATAATTTAAGTGTACATATGTGTGAATGATTCATTAAATACGCTTTTATATTGTACAAAAAAGGATGAAATAGTTTTGTATGGAATATGTGCAACTGTACGAATAAAAATGATTTTTTTCCTATTAGTTTGTTATAAAAACGTGCTTTTATAATTTATGTATGGATGTTTTTTTTTATCACATTGTTTTTGAGCAAATTGGCAAACGTTTTGGTTGAGATGAATACATTTTTTTTCGTTTTTTGGTGCAAAAATTAAAAATAGACAAACAGACTGAAAACAAATGCATCGCGGAGGTAAAACATACTTATCCAATGTTTGGACATCGGCTGCGAATATGTGGTTAGCGAATATTTTTGTATTTTTTGTGCCACTACAATGGGCTTTCGATACTGCTGGTATGTATGCATTGCAATGTGTGGATGCGACTATAATACCTGCGCGTTGTTTTTGCCTGTTTACGACGCCACGTCCTCCTTTCATGCGCAGCGCCGCAAAAAGGTGGTTATTTTAGTACCCATCCAATTCACCACATGTACTTACAACTATATTATACAGCAGAGCTGTAATACAGCATGTACAACGTATTTTTTTTACGCTACGTTTTAATACGTGAGCAATTCTACAAGAAAAGTTCATCATATGGTTCTGAAAAACAAAAATAAATTTGTTCTCCTTCATGACGTAAAAAAAAAATCATATCTTTCCGTACGCAGCCAGAGTTGATAACTGCAATTATATAACATTGAACGTAATGTATTAACAAGCTGCTTTTATTCAGAAACGATAATTAGTTTAATAAATCGATTTAAATTAGAATTAAAATTGCGAATCATTTTTTCAAACTCATAGATATTTGAACAACAATTTTTTGAAAAAGTAATCCCTGTAACGTATTTTCATTGCAATTATTTCAATAGATTTTAATTAATATGAAAGATGATTTAAAATTTTCCGATTTCACCAAATCGAAGCCCCGTAATTGAAAATTGCAACTTAATTACTTATGTCCATCATAATTCTGGTTAAAAATTGAAAATACTTCATTTGATAATGTGGTAGGAGCGTTTCAATTAAAATTATTTTAAAATATGTATAATTACAATTACTGCAAACAACTTCAATTGAAATCTAATAAATTGCCTCGGACTGCTTGTCGTCAGTGCGTATATAATCATTGACAGCGCCGGCGTTTTATGATAATAAGTCTAACCTAAGATAACACCAAGATCGGGCAGTACATGTACTTATACATCATTTGAAATGAAAACAAACGTTTGAGTGTGACTGTATTGTGACGAGAAAGTAATTGTAGAAATCTATAACAAAATGTAATTCAAGTTGATATTTCCAATCACTTTTATTTAAATTAATTAATATTTTATTTATGATTTTGATTACTTCTAATTAAGTCTTGATAAGTGATTAAGGCTTCAAAAAATAATAACAAGTAGTTGATCACTATATATCAATATTTCATTTAATTATAATTTTTTTGTTGCATTTAAGTCCTAAGATCTCGATTGTACCCATTATGAATTAATAAATATTGAAGAATAATTGACAAACAATTTAACATCATTGCCAGCACTCGAAACTTTAACAAAGTAGTTTCTAATGACGTATATGTTTATAAACAACGCATTTTGTTATTTTACGCCTAAACTTTTTTAAGCTGTGAAAACTAATTTTCTCTAGACAGCCCTTTTTAAATCAAGTTGAAAGAATATTTGCTATGGATGTAGGAAGGAAAAAACAGGCCAAAATATTATTACCTTAATGCGAAGCATTTAAAATTTTCATTTTTAGCAGCTTATACTGCATATGGGTTAACTTTAAAAATTTTTTAATCAATATTATCCAAAAATCTGAACCACGTTTACCAATTTTTTTCAACTAGAAATTCAAATGCGGCTAGACGTAGAGTCATCTTAAATATAGAAAGTTTTTCTGACTGAAATAAGCGGTCATTACTGTAATGCCCCTAATCTTAAAGGTATTTCAAATCATCAACAAGGTGCCTATCGTGTACGACGGATTTTGATGTGCTGATGTACCAAATTAAATTTCGTTGAAAAATTCCTATTTCGAACTTCGAAATTGCCAAAAATAGTACCATTACACCGTAACGCTTTATTGAAGTTTTTTTAAAATTCTATGCAAATAAACATGTGTTTTCTAAAAATGACCATAGAGACGGGCCCAAAAGTTTTCGGCTAGTTGGGATCTCACATAATGTAAAAAAAAATAATGGAAATATTCTAAATACTAAATTTTGAAAATCCTATTCCACAGACCAAAATATCCCGTTTTTGACTCATGCATATAATTATGCACACAATTAACTGACTTTACTATGTATACATTATTATTATTGTGTTACTTGTATTACTTATTATATTATATAATTACATAATATACGTATACGTTATAAAAACTACTCTATTTAACTCTATTTAAGTTTCAAGTGTAAGATAAGTCTACTTACGAAACATAATATCCTTATTTCTTACTATGTTGTTGATCGCTCACTGCCCAGTATAATACGTCTTCACTCGACGAATGACTATATCACACTGTGAGATTCGTCAGCTGAGTGAGTCAGTGGTCAGTGACATAGCTGATCTGCGCACTCTATACTGCGCAATGAGCTGCGCAGCTCATCTGATGTTTTGTTAACAGTGTGATCTAGTCATCCATCGAATGAACACGTATTGTACTGAGCAGTGAACGATCAACAACAGAGTGAACACGTAATATATTACCTAGTAAGCAATCCACAACATAGTAGGAAATAAGGAGATTATGTTCCGTGAGTAGACTTATCTTACAATTAAAACTGAAATAAAGTAGTTTTTAATAACGTATACGTGTATAATGTTATTAAATAATAGATTGTACAATAATGTCTTTATATTTAGTTATTATCATACAATATAAACATAAGTATCACGGTTAAAAATTTTGTGTAGTTTTCTATTTTACTCTTATCATTTGTAATAATCACACAAAATGATTGTACTTCGTATAAGATAAATAAGTACAATGGCTAAATAACACAAAATGTGTGTACGCTTAAAGCGAAATTCGTGTAAAATATAATTTACGCGAAACGTGTGTTGTCTCTTCAATTTCAAACATAATTTTTCAGTGTATAATTGAATAGATTTCAATTTAAATTATTGTAATTAACTACTCAAATGCTTCTTGTATTGGGTTTCGCTCAATTGTCTGTTACAGTTTGGACCATTACTGACCATAACCTTTTCCATTAGGGTCTGGTCAATATAATCATTCAAATACAAACCAAAGCATGAAATATAACGCGAGCTTCCAAATGAAACCCGCTGACAGTCAAAAAAACCATACCCATAGATCGAACGTGTCTTGTGACACTTAAAATTTACGTGATTCCCGTTTCTCCCGGAACCGTGCAAGCAACAACTTTTCCAGAAACGCTCACAAACACGCACTGCTTGTTCATGCACGCCCAAACGAGAAAGCTTCCCGATCCCCACTTTGGTCAAATCAACCCCGCGGCAAAAGTTCCACGATCAACCGAATCAGCAGTCTCAGCTCACGGATCGGTCGATCAATCGGTCGACCATTGGCAGGCGAGAAAATTTCGCGAGTTATTTTAATTGTCTCATCGCGCCCGTCCCGCCCCCGCCGACCGAGAGGTTGCAACAAAGGAATCTTCCAGCCCGCGCCCAATACACGACCGAGCAATTGCACCAGCGGGCACGAATAACCAAACCAACAAGCTACCGCGCGGCGATCTCGAATGCAGCGACCAACCGCGTGCGTCTGCACACCATGGCAGTGCATATGGCCCAGCCGAACGAACAACCCCTGCCGCGTACGCGCGCGGCTGGCAATTAACGGCGCTCGCTTGTTGTGCACGCGCGCGCGCAGGGACCCAACGATCGAGGGTGATTTGGGAGCCGAGGAATGTTCCCCGAAAACAGGCACACGCGAGAGCCTCATTACGGACGCTCGTCTTTCGGGCATCGGAAGATCAGGAGGTGCAAGTCAGCTGAAGACGATTGCCGCGCGTGTATGCGCATACTTGCTTACAGGTGTGTGCGAGAGGCGCGTGCAATCCTGTGCAGACGTGATGGGTATATACACAGACCCCCCCCCCCCCCCCTCGCGAATCCTCACGTGCCCGCGTAACGGTGTGTATGCCCGGCGGTGCGATAATCATACGCACACTTCTACATTATCGCACGTGTCGTCCTCACCCTCCCATCGTGTGTATGCATGCAGGTGTAATGTGCACCGATGTGCACCGATGTGCGCGCGTGTGTATGTTACAAGAGAGAGAACTGGGTACGGTGTATTTAGGTTCATGCGCATAATAATATAGGCGTGAGTTGCGAAAGGGAGAAGATTCGGCGTCGTGCTGTCGTCGCTTCGTCTACGTATTATTATTACCATCAATATTATTATTATTATTATTGGGCATCGGGTCATTTGGAGCCGGGACGATACTAATGATGATGATGAACGAAACGTCGAGTATTGGGTTCCAGTCGGTACATCGTGTTGAACTTTTGATTTAGTCAAACTCGAGCTATACATTTTTGGTGCGTGAATCGTTCGGATTTCGAGTCTTGTTTTAATGACCCACCGATCCCAAAATTGGTAAATCGAGTGGAAAATAAAAAATTGCTGAAAACACGCGCAGGTAACGTTAAAATAAAGTCCACGGAATTAAATCGAATCAGAGTAGACTGAGTAACAGTTCGATCGATCTCAAAAAATTACGGCAATGATGAAATGATTTTCAGTATTCTTGAGCTGATAGCTTTTCGTCTTGAAAGCAGAAATAAAAGCCAGCTACGTAATATTTACCTATTCCGGCAGCAAAAGGACACGATGAAATTGCGTCCGGATGTTTCGATTTTTTGACCCGGCCGAGCGGCCATCAGACGTGACGCACAGTCGCTCCTCCGAGATATATGCACGTAACGCGCCTGTAATAAGCCCCATCGCGTGCACGTGCGAGCAATACCCCCTGCTCATTATCTCATCTCGGTTACGTACCCAGTGCACCGTCGCACGGTCGTCAAATATCGCGCCTCGATCTTCCTCGTCGACGCGACGCGCTTCCGTGCCATAACGCGGCTCTCGGCTGGTGCGCCGTTGCCGTCAACTCAACCGCGAGATTCGCGTCACGTAGGAGCGACTCCATCCCCTCGGAGATTTATGGAATTCTCCCGAGTGATCTAGCGACGTGGGCCTCTTTTGGGGGGTGATGCGTGATTAGTATCTCGGATTTTCAGTCCCGGGAGCGATGATCCCGCGTAACAGCCCAGGGGGAAAAACTCGAGGTGACCCTCTTCTGTGCGCGTCGAGTAAGAGTTTGCCTTTTCTTGCGACTGATGGAATAAGTTTTTTGGGGGAGGAAAATGGCACGGGACGTGACCGATTGGTGCATTGCAGTAGAAGTTTCATTGGTATAAGTCAAATCGATGATTTTATTGTTAAAAAAATAGGAGTATTGAAAAAAAACGAGACAACGTTAACGAAAACTGTGGTAAACATCTATTGCATCGAGCTGATTACCTTGAAATATTTCATTTTTTCATCCCCCGAACCATCCTTATTTCCGCTTTTCTTTCTATAATAGTTTTTGAGACCGAACCTCTTCTCCAAAGTCACTAGGTTTCTTCGAACCAATAAACCACAATTTGCTTTCCAAGTTGAGCTTTTAAGTCGCTTGATGCGAACAAAAAATTTTAAAAAATGATAGGGATACGCTAATATTATCGAAGAAAATAGTATAGGATGACTAATTTATTGTGCGTATTTCAATGATGAAAGCAAAATTTGACGAACTACTTTATTGTTTATACAGTAAATTACACCATTAACGACCCTGTCACTATCTTACATCCCTATACCTGCGTAACACACTGAAGGCAGTCCGTTGCGTTTAAAAACGCAAGTAGAAACAGAAGAGTTAGGTAAGACGAGTCGAATTCACTGGCATTCACCGTAAAAAACTGTTTCTATCGCTTCGAGAGCAGTCTTTTCTCGTTTGTGGGTGAATGGACTCATACACTTTACGAGTTCAAATTTACTCGCGGAATTAATTCAGAGAGCGGGAGTAATCCCGTCTCCCCGCTCAAAATCCATCCACAAGTTTTCCGACGCACACAGACGTGAAATCAAAAACTCGACTGTCGTTGATGAATCGATGGGCTCGCAGTACCACAAAAAATAAGCAAAAAAAAACTCGAACGAATATCCGACGTGCGTGCCGCTGTTGGCCAAGAAGGACCGAAGCGGAGTGAGAGAGAATTGATCAGCACCCAAGTGTACGATGATGTATACACCCAACGCGGCAAGAGCTCGTTTTCAGGTATACACGCGAACGCACTCGATGCCCCGAGAGCCTCATAATCGCCTGGCAGTAGGTACAACCCGTGACCCACGATAAATACACCGTGCGAGAGACCGTGGTGGAAAATCGCGAGAGCATCTGATAGGTGGGGGGGGGGGGGGCATTCACCGGTGCCCCAAACCGTTGCGAAACCCCTTTGTACCCCCGTTATAATATACAAATCGGCGTTGCCCGGGCCCTTCGCGTGGCTCCAAAAATAACACACGATATACATGCACGAAAACACCGAGAAAAACGTGGGTGGACTGTGCTTTTTCGTTTATTCGAATGTGCAGTGCCGAGTGATTCGGTAATGTCTGTACCCGCAACGACTCATTACAGAGATCAGTTTTTGACTTTCCTCGCGTGGTAGCACTGTTATGTGTTTCCCCAATTCGGAGCTTGGCTGCTTCGTTTTTTTGCCCCCGAGCGCGTTTTTGCCATAACATATGTTCCATACGCGCTATTGAAAAATGTATCCGTCAGTGCGGGAAACCTACGTATTGTAAGGAGACTATACATAATATTGGTCCTACGAACAATTTTAATAGATTTCATGAGAATTATATGCAAATTTTATATGGTACGTATAAGTACCAAGCATTTTTATCGTTGATCTTACACAAAAAGAATAAAACACCAAATTTCACAAGAAACGTGTGAAAAACAGAAAAAATATTTTTACAGGATTCGGTAGAAAGCAACCCCGTGTAAAAGTATACTACCAATTTTTTATAAAGACTGCACGTAACAGTGTTATAAAAACTTTGTAAAAACTTTTTCCATATGGGAATCAAGTTGCGGATCATTGCTGGTTCAAGCTGAAGGTTGCCCACATTTTTTTCTGAAACTTTTCGAGCAGTGTTTGAATAGAGCCCTTTATTCGTGTCGAAATTCGACGTTTCATAGAGCAAGCATTTATGTTGATCAACACCCAGCAAAGTTTTTGAGAAAAAAATTATAAAAACTTCGTCGTGAATGCATTGTGTATAATATATAGTAATGTACGATGGAACAAAAGTGTATTCTTGACACAATTTTAGAAATTTTATCAAGTAAGACTAAACATTTCACGAATCCATTTTTTCGGTTCAAGACGAGCCAAGGAATCTATAAATGTTCCTCGTTTACTGACTAATCTTTTATATTGTTATTTATGAAAATCGTTACTTACTTTATCTGAAAAATTTATCAGTATAATACAAAACCATACCTGGAGCGTTTTTTTTAAAAAAACGTTTGAAGTCAGAAATATTTTCAAAAACGTGGTATCTCTAAATTCATCTCAAAAACATGGTTTCAAAATATATTTTCCAAAAAATAACAACACATCGATGCCCCCACAGAAATTGTGCTCTTTGTTTACAACCACTAGCGTTTTTACTTAACATTTTAAAATAAATTGTTAAACAAAAATTAGGTCTCAAAAAATGTTAAATTGCCATGCTAAACAATACGTAATTTAATTCAACCACACTCTCTGCACAAGTAATAAACGTACCAGTAGTACCTTACTTATGAAAAACATCATCATTTTAATGACCTTAGCGACTTGTTATTAATTACACTACGGACAATTTTAAGATCGTAAAAGAAATGCATGAGATTTGTTTATTTAATTTTAATCTTTGTTAGGATACAATTTAATAGAAAAAATGGTAAATCGAACGTTTCACAACATAATAATTTTTAAATTCATCGCATGATCTGCATCCATAATAGTGATATCGATATCATGATGTTGATTCATCGTTTCAACGACACGAGCTGCAACATAAATAAAGTATGATCAATGATGTAATTAGGAAATACGTTGAATGTTTCTCGTTGCCTTTACCTGCATTCCTTCAAGCGTATGAAATCCGAAGCCCTTTGTTCCAGTTGCGTGGCGTTGGTACTGCTTGCGAGTCTCAAAATGTCCATCGCATTGGTCGAGCTGAGGCCTACGCACAGTGCTTCCTCGCAAATGCTCTTCAAACCCTTGATCTCGAACCTGTTGGCCAGAGGCAGCAGGTCCTTGGCTACTTTGCTAATATCCTCGACCCAACCTTTGTAGGCGAAGCGCACGATTTCCATGAAAAGCTTGGGCTCGACGTCGTTGATCTCCAGGACCGATTCGTTGGTCTGTTGCAATCTTAAGATCTCATTGCGAAGTACAGGACTGACAGAAGCTAGCACGACTTTGTGGGCCTTGATCTTTTCCTCGCCGATCTTCAGTTCGATGTCGGTGAAATGCTCGTCTCCCAACAAATTTCCAAAACTGTTGGTACATTTGTTATCAAGACCTGATGGAATACAGCGCATGGAATCGTTGGTGTAACTCATGGTCACGGCAATGTCCACTCTGACGGTTAATACGTCGTTATCCGTTAGATATTCCTCTTCCACAGTGTCTAAATTTATGAATGAATGGTGTCCTGATTTCTCTCCAGGTGTATAGATGTTTGTCCAAGCCTCGCCTTCTCTGGATTTCAAATTTTGCGTGTTCAATACAGTAAATTTTGGCCTAGCTGTAACCCTTCCTTGATCTGGACTGGATACCAGAGTTAGGTAGAGACCTAAATAATGTGAATATGCAAATCCATTTGGGTACACCCATATTTGCCAATTATTTCCATCCATGGAAATTATCGGTGATGCAATATACTCTCCTTCGGGCTTATCAGCGTTTCTGAAATTCCAGATGGTCCATGTGTAGCTAAATTCCTTTACTGTGTACCCCGTAGCACTTGCGACGACGTTTGTTGTTGAACACGATTGGGTGATGGTGCACAGGACAACAAAAGTTACGAAAAATAAGCGAGAAGCAGGGCTCCCTGATTTTCCGCCAGTCATTTTCTATCCGCTCGTATAAAAGCAATACCAGCTGAATTCTGTTCTATTGTATGAGCTGGAACAATTTACTGTATTAAAGTAATCATATAAATAAAATAAAGAAAAAAATATTTTCAGTTATAACTTAGTCTTGAAACAATCTGAACTGACCGACCCGATATGGCTGCTTCTAAAAGACAGCTAAGACTTTCATATCATCAGCTTATCGATGCATGTTTACTTAAAAACAACGGAATAATAATATCATATAACGGTGTTTTTATAGAAGCTATGAATAATAAGTTGATGAAAAAATTCTTAAATGAAAGTCATATTTTATCTATCGTCACGCTTGCAGGAAAATACTTTACTGTGTGGTTACGGTAACATTAAAATAGCTGTCTCAGCATTTTACTGATTAAACGTGTTCTCGGTTTTCGAAGAATAAAGTCTGTTATAGATTACATAGCGTCATTTGACGTACAATTTCCAAATTTCCAAATAAAAATATGCAACCCCATTATTATATTCCATATGAATGAATAGGTTTGGAGCAAGAAAGTATGGGTATACCTAGGGTTACCAGATGTCCGTTTTTAAACGGATATGTCCGTTTTTTCTACCCCATGTCCGTTGTCCGGTTTTTGTACTGAAATGTCCGTTTTTCTTTATTAGACCAAGTTGATA
>JAPYYV010015616.1:0-13295 GCA_030522625.1 Copidosoma aretas
CATGATATAGCGCTGTAATTCTTTTCGTGGCAGCAGTGCGTTGGGATTGTTTTCGTCAAGGCACATGTCGCTGTGATTGTCTTCCATTGAGGCATCGATTTGATCTTTTTTTCCCGTGCCGCACAGCTCTTAAAGTTTCTTATGGGATTTACATGAGAAAAATCACTGAAATTGTATATAATTCAGAAAACTATTGAAAATTGTCAAATCTAACGATGCATGTACTCATTTCTATGTATTTTAATCCCCTAGATCGAATGGAATTATTAGTTTTTGTCTATCTGTTGAAGGAAAAGAGTTACGAGCAAATAATTGCAAAAAATGGCAAAATAAACGGAAAAAAGAGGAATAACAGACGATAGAATTCGTCATGATGATTCTGGCTAGTTTCTAAGAGTATTCAAAATATCATTTTCATCGTCGTTATATACGAAGCGAGAGCGGGCCGCTGACGGCAGCCGCACGACACAAGACGGAACTGTCCGAGCGCCACCGAGGCGCTTCGACCGAGAAAGAGAGCGCGTGCGGAGAACACACAGCTGGCAAACTGGTTTTGCCGTCGCGCGAGAATAGAAGTGCGCCTCCATCATTTGTATGCAACAACGAGCTCCACGTGCCGAGACAACGTACGCCATCGTCCCGACGTCGACGAACAGCGAGCGACAACGATAACGCGGAGAACGACGAGGTCCACGGTGACACCCCACGAATCACCGACGAAGAAGGTTGTAAGGTAAGCGAGTGTCTCTTCCTCGCGCGCGCGTAGCTCGTCTCGTGGGCTCGAAAACCCGCTTCTTTCTCTCTCTCTCGTTCTCTCTCTCTCCCTCTCTCTCTCTCTCTCTCTCTCTCTCTCTCTCTCTCTCTCGCTCTCTCTCTCTCTCTCGTGTGCGGTACGACATATTTTTTCGGCGTAAAAGGAAACGCAACGATACACAAACCCGCCATCGCAGATAATTTTAATTTTATAAAAAGCATTGTTTCATTTTCTTTTTCTTTGAATCACTTTAAGTGTAAAATATAATTACTTGGAAGTCAACGTAATCATTTTAATTACCTCACTCCTGTTTATCCTTAGTCGCAAAACGAACTTGTCGCGCCTTGTTCTTCGTATCCACCGGGATACGAAGAACGAAAAAAGAAGCAAGTTGATTTAGCAGCAAGGCGACGAACACCACCGCCTCCGCGGGCACACGAGTAGAATACTCGTGTGCAGTAGCTGAGCGGCCGGCCGCTCTCGGGAGTGTTTGCCCGTGCCTCGTAGAGTACGAGACTCTCGAGGCACGTTTAATTCGCACGTAAAAAAGCGAGTCCGCCAGCGCGGGACTCGTGGTAATTACGGGTGTAGGAGGGAACCGGGCCGATCTAGGCCGCAGCGGCAGATCGTAGGGACCCGCCTGAAAACCCTCGTGTGTGCATTGCACGCCAGCGAGGCAGCACGCATCCCTCAGGTTAGGCTATCGTACGTCAAAAAACTGACCCGTAATAGTCACAAAAAAAGTAGCAACTCAATCATTTTTCTCGTTTCTTAAAAAAATTGTAAACACGGAGATATATAAAATATTATTTCCTTGCATTTCATAATCTCTTGTAACGTAAATATCATTAATTTATGTTATGTTTCAGTGGTAATCTGGATAATCAGTCATTAAGGCATATAATTTACGTGTCAAAGTTGATCATATTGGTTTTGTATCGAACCAAATAGATGTAAATAACAGTTTACCGACAATTAAACAAGTGCTAGCTGTTTTATTTTATAATATTTGAAGACTCAAAAATAACATTAATGAAAACGAACAATTAGCAATAGAAGAATGCATAATTTTTTGGAAAAAGGCTCGTATTCCGACTCAAGAAGCAAAAAAATGTGTCGCCAAAATCAAATCTGAGTATGAGAATTGGAGAAATATTCAAAGAAGTGCTTCACGTAGATCGGACGCCCAAAAAAAGAGAGAAGAAGAGTATGAAGCTAGCTTGAACAAATTGTTCAACATTGTCAAAGCAGATGCCCTCGCAGTTATGACTGATGAATCCGATAAACAGTTTTTACGGCAACAACGAGGTGAATATTATGCATTTTTTGTTTTGAATTTTATCATACAGCATGTTTCCAATTCTTCCTAAAAAATTTTTATCAATCCAATACTAAAGATTTACTATTGTCTGTGAATAAATCAAATGTTAAAATTCAATTTCAAGACTTATTTATCTCAAGTTTTTCATAATTTTAATTCTTTACAAAACTTTATAAATATTTGACCAAAAATATCCGCGTTCTATGAAATATTACAACAAAAAATATATTATCTTTTTTCAATCATTGGAAAAAGTCAAAGATAGTTTTTATTTATCTGATAGATTCGAATCAATTTTGCATTTTTTATGCCTAAAAAAAGATTGTATTTTTAATGTAATAATTTTGAAATATAATTTTCTTTTGGCAAATAAATGGCTGCATTAAAATTATTTTGTTCAAATCATTGGTCAAAATTACTACTTTAATGATAACGAATTATTTAAAAATAATTATCCATGAAGAATCGTGGTTCTTAGGATTATCATCAGATGATTCACATAAAGCAGTGTCAAAATTAACGCCCATGGAAATTTACGATGAAATTTCGAATGTGGAGGCAGAATATACTGTAGATGTAGACGATAATAAAATTAAACAAACACCGATGGAGGATACATCTAAGTTAGTGTTAGCTACAAAAGGTATATATTTCATGTAATTTATGGCACTTTATGAGCTTTATAGTCATTTTAATCGATTATGAAATTATTCATTATTTTACTAGTATTTTTCGAGTTCTTATATTTCATGAGCTCAAATTACAAAATTTGTGTTCCTTCATTTTTAGACGAGCTTGATGAATTGATTGGACCAGAGTCAGAGTCTCAGCCTTCTCAAAATACACCTCCTCAAAAAAGGAAAGGTACAGAATTTATTATTACTCGAAAGCTTGCCACTGTACTGAATAAGTGTAAAATAAGCAAACGAGATGCAATGCATTTGTTGATGGCCATTGCAGAAGCTTATGGAGTGGATACTAGGAATTTGATTCTCAATGCTATATCGATCCATGAAGCTTGCCAAACATACCGCAAAAACCGATGCGAGGAGATAAAAGAATATGTTCCACGAATATTTTCCAATACAGCAAATACCATATTGCATACAAATAGCATACACTGGGATTGAAAATTACTTGCCGGGCTCACTCGTACAGAAATTATTGATAGGCTAGCTATCATAGTAACAAATCATTCAGAAGAGCAACTTCTGGGAGTACCAAAGGTTCAGTCATCTACTGGAAAAAATCAGGCTCAAGCTGTCTTCGAAACTCTCATCGACTGGCGACTGGTCTCTGCAAAATAATAATCAAGCTCTATGCTGTGATTCAACAGCTAGTAATACTGGTCGTTTGAATGATGCCTGCACTATATTGGAGCAGCTTCTGGATAAACAGCTACTTTATCTAATTTGTAGGCATCATATTTACAAATTGATTTTAAGATGTGTTTTTGAAGAAAAATTTGGAAAAACATCAGGACCTGACACACAAGTTTTCAACATGTTCGAAGATTTTTGGAAAAAAACGGATAAAAATCAAAATGACACTGGAGTTTCAGACAGTTTCATTTCAAAGGCCGTTCAGGATGTCAAAGAACAAATTTTAAATTTTTCTTCTAAATTACTGAATATAAAATAGATTCGGAACGATTACCAAGAATTTTTAGAATTGGTAGTGATTTTTCTTGGAAGGGAATCATCGAAAAATTATAATTTTTATCCACCCGGACCTGTACATCACGATAAGTGGATGGCAAAAGCTATTTATTGTTTGAAAATTTTTATGTTTAGAAAAAACTTTTCAAAAGATGATAAGGATGATAACGTGAAATATGAAGACGTTTCTATATTCATCATGAGAGTTTATATTCAAGTTTGGTTTGAAGCACTGATTGCTGCCAAAGCGCCACGTCGAGACCTTAATTTCCTAAAGAATTTATACAATTATAAAACTGTTGATAGCAAGATATCTGCGGTAGCTGTGAGAAAATTCGTTCGACATTTATGGTACTTGACCCCGGAGTCAGCAGCTCTATCATTTTTTGATGATGAAATTCCAGTGGAAGATAAACGGAATTACGATCGATGCTTTGAAATCAGACAGTACAAAATTTGTGTGTAAAAAACGAGTTCTTGTTAATCAAAACTCTGTGAATGACTTGGTTGAATCAAGTGTACCTGATTTTCTGTGTAAGGAATCCTTACACTTTTTTAAACGATTCAACATCGATACAGCATTCTTGTCAAAAGATCCTTCAAAATGGAAATGAGCGATTTTAATAAAATACTGACAAAAGATGAGCAACAACGACAGTATCTGATGCCAATAATAAACGATTATCGTAGTTTATTCCCCACTTGTAACAAAGATGATTTGATATGAAGTTAAGGAATAAAACTCTTTTTTTAATTTTTTAATAATAAATAATTTTTCTCTAAAACTCGTTTTTCATTAAATCCTTAATTCTTCCCTATTAACTCATATTTATCAATGATATTCATCTCACTCGAAAATCTTGAAGAATATTTATGTATAATTAACACGTGTGAAAACGTTTTCATATTGAATGGATACAACTCAGTATAAAATATGGAGGAGGCAATTTTTTTTCAACATTTCTTAATATGGAAGATTTTTCTGAATTTTTAAAACTAAAAAAATTTATATAATTAATATGTTTATTTCAATTATCAGGTAATATTGATATATTATTAATACCAATAAGATTGTTGATAAAGCAATAAACTTTTATTTTGTCTTTCACAGTAAAAGATTATGAGTTGGAGAAACTATTGTTTTGAATTTTTTGCAAAAAATCGCTTATCGAGGCCAAATAGGTGTACCAGCATTTCGTATAACTTCGAATAATCATAGCTATGGGTGAGAACCATCTATTTTGATTTTGAAAAACTTTCGAATTGTAAGTTTCTACTGTTGGGACCCCCCTGGTCGGATGCACATAAGTGGCGAACGCTGTTTTTCCTACCGGGGTGTACCAGGGTTGCAAAAGTGCCCGAGGTAGGAAAACTACTATTTCTTACCGGGCACAAGGTGCGGAAATCCCTTTGCGCCCTTGGGCCGCACTTTGGGCCCTTGAAATCACTTTGGGCCCATGGGCGCAAAGTACTTTTAAGCCCTCTGGGCCCAAAGTGTGCCTACGGACCCAAAATTGCACTTTGCGCCCTAGGTAAGAAAAACAATATACGCGACTCAGGCACAAACGTACACCAACCGCCCAACTTCGGTCGCTCATGTTTGAACTTTTTGCCCTTGTGGCGTTATGTACTATTTCCCACCTCGGGCCTTTTTGGAACCCTGGTACTCCCTCGGTAGGAAAAATAACACTCGTAACTTGATCCTAAAGGCTTCTTTCCGAACCTCGTTACGTCCCTCGCCTACGGCTCGTGCCGTAAACCTCTGTTCGCAAACTAAAGCCTTTCCAATCTCATACGAAAACTACTTATTACTCAGTTGTGGTGACAGAAAAACGTATCAGAAGCTTGAACGGATGTACCGCTATTTTCACCTTCATTATAATATGCGTATTTTTCTGCTCTGTCATGTGAGCCAACTTTAAAGATCAATTAATTACATTTACAGTTCTGAACAAATTAAATGTAGATTCAAGTGTTATTTAAATGCTGTACAGATGTAACAATTAAACAAAGTTAATTTTGTATTAAGAGTTCTTAATAAATCTGTTCAGCAAAAACGAATGCATTCAACAATTTGACTATTGTTTAAAATTTATTGGTCAATCTCCACATTGAATTTAATTTTGTACGTCCAATAAGAGAGCGTGCACAAATTACGTTGACGATTTCGGAGAGAGTTTTAGAAAATACTACGCTTGGTAACAGTAGGAGAGAGGAAGGTTATTAAGTTAACGTTACTGCACACAAATTTTAAAATACGTTTCTCAAATGATAAAATGGCGCTTTGAGTAATCCACCGAGTGTAAACGTATTGACTACCATGTAATGTACTCTCATAAGACAAAATTTATTAGTAAGTAATATGAAAAGATAAAATATGGTGAAAAAAAAATGAAAAAAATCGTGTCAACATTTCAGAATTTTGAATATCAACTTTAAAACTTTTTTTACATTCCTATCGTATTCTGCGGGAAAAATGCTAACAGTTTATCATTGATCCGAGTTTTTTCCATCCGCATTAATTTTCGTGAAAAACGAGTGAAAAATCACGGAAAATTGATGTTTAATGCAATTTTGTAGGTTAGATTCTAATTTTTAGGCCTTCTCTATACTTTATCTTTATTTTCTATCATGTAGGCTACAAATTTGGAACAAAACCACTCTGTTATCTATTGATGTTCTTCAGATATTAAGTTTTGAGTAAAAATCAAAATAACCCACTGTGCGCCGTGGCTTCATTTTTAAACCGCGAAACTCAAACATCAAATTCTTATTGGCTCGTTCTTTGACATAACCTCTCATGGAACCAGCTCATATATCACAGCTGATTTATTTCGGACCTTAACTCCAGCAGTCACTTTACCGTATTGACTTTCCAATACCGCCAGCGTTGCCTTTTCCTTGACAAACTTGACACAAAAATACAAAACTAATATCCCAAGCTATAAAACAAAACAACCCCATTACATAATCTCTTAATCACCCTAAAGCAACAGACTATAACTCAATAACCAAGATAACAGCGAGATAATACTTTATTAATGCTTTCACTATTTTTTATTAATGAAATAATGTAAATAACAAGCATCCAATCCCCAGTAACCTAATAGGCTCTCTTTGCTCCACTTTCTTCTATTAATTAAATAAACTAAATCCCAAGCACTTAATCCCCAGTAACCCAATAGACTCGCTTAATTACTTTTTTTTATTAATTAAATAAACTAAATCCCAAGCACTTAATCCCCAGTAACCTAATAGGCTCGCCTGTTAGCCCTTTTGTTTACTGATTAAATAAACTAAATTTCAAGCACTTAATCCCTAGTAACTCAATAGGTTCGCCTGGCTTTACTTTTATTTACTAATTAAATAAACTAAATCCCCAGCACTTAATCCTAAGTAACCCAATACGCTCGCCTACCTGCATTTTTTTGGAATGTTAGCAAATGAATATTTAGCAAGAATGAAAAGCAAATATTTGTACTGGGTTATTAAGCTTCCTCTGTTAAGTGGATCAATTAGTTTATAAATGAACAATAGAAAAAGGAAGAGAGCACATGGGGTTACTAACCTTTGCCTGTTGCAGGTAATATAATCTATTAATCTTGTACAGAACGGCACGAGCAAAGCAGAGCATTGACTTTCCGGGCTGTGCTGGTTTAAAATATTATCTTTTTTTAATAATAGCAGTACCAGAGAGTAAGCGCTTTGAATGATCAAACTTTAGTTGCTTGTGATATTGATAATCAAATTTCAATACTCAGCGAGCTTGATAATTGGCCTACTCTCCTTTGCTTGCATGAATTATTACTTGTTTTATAATTAAACTATAGAGCAAACAAGCTTATGTTGGCATAATTATCAAAGCTGGCTCAAATCATTATTTATTTCTAAATTAAAACAATAAACCAGTAATCTTATTGTCTAACTAATCGTTGCTTCCTTAAATTTTATTAATTTTATTATTAAAGAAAAGCATAAGTAAGCAAGCGCAATGCATAACTTGGACTACACTGCTCGCGATATATTTATTTATTCTTCAAACAAAAACAAAGGCAAAGAAGTGCATTGGGTTACCAAAGATTGGCTGCTTGGGATTTAAATTATTCAATGAATAAAAATAATTAAAGTCAGGTGAGTCTTTTGCGTAACTGTAGATTAAGTTCTTGGGATTTGGTTTATTTAATTAATAAATAAAAGTAAAGCCAAGCGAGCCTATTGAGTTGCTGAAGATTAAGTGCTTGAAATTTAGTTGATTTAATTAACAATCAAAAGTGCTGACAGGCGAGCCTATTAGGTCACTGGAAATTTGATGCTTGTTATTTAAATTGATCAATAAATTAAAAAATAGTGAAAGCATTAATGAAGTATTATCTGGGTGTTCTCTTGGTTATTGAGTTATAGTATATTGGGTTAAGGGTAATAAGAGTTGTTATAGGGTTGTTTTGTTTCATAGCTTGGGATATAGGTTTTGTATTTTTGAATTTCATCTTAATTTTTACCGAAATCACAAGATTATAGCTTCTTATCCAGCAATGTTTGGTACATAGCTTTAAAAGTGTGTAAACAATAAGATTCAGTAAGCTTTATATGTTCAGCAACGCAGAAAACACAACGATTAACATTTAACAAACATTTAACCCCACATTAACCAAAAATAACAACTTTACATATTGAAATGCTGGTTCAAGTCTCGATCTTGTTTAAGCGTTTGAAAATCTTAAAGATCATAAAATTTCCTAGAAAATAACTTTTTGGATGAACAATAACAGAAAATTGATGAGGGTGTGTGTGGGTGTATATCTACAAGATTATGAATATAATTATTTACATCTCAGGATTTCCTAGACTGATTTTGAAATAATAAGGCTCTTTGTTGTTTTTTGATACCTATCACTGCAGAAAAAAAAAATTTCAATTTTATGATTTGTTCCTACCTCGAGCTTTTTGGGAACACTGGTACACCTTCGGTAGAAAAAATAGCATTCATAACTCGATCGTAAAGGCTCGTGCCGTAAACCTCTCGGTTAGCAAACTAAAGCCTTTCCAATCTCGTACGAAAACTACTATTTTATTTTTACATTACGATTTTATCGACTTTTGAGAATCGATTTGTTTAGGCCGTTAGTTTTGGAGTATGTTCCTGACACTTGAATTTATACGTTAGGTTTTAATCATCATAGAATTTTCTGGAATGCTCGAGAGTGCCTGATACGAGTGTGACAAAGGTAGTTAATTATATAGGTGTGCGTATACAGAGAGTTATTGAACTTGATGTTGTAGTTGTAAGAGAAGGTTTGGAGCATTTTGACTTTGTTCGGCTCGTCACTCTCGTCCCGGCCCGCGATCAATGAGCATCGACTTGCAAGAAAACTAATAAAGCAAAGACTCATTGCAAATTATAGTTAATTTCAAGTGACGTTTTCAGTGCCAAGTTATTATATGAAACATTTTGTTGAATGAATTAATATTGTGATTGCCTCAGTTATAGCTACCGAACTTTGTAGACAACCTTAGTGCAATATACATTTAATTGAACATCATAGCATTGTGTGTCTGTGCATTTCTATTAAAACCGGAGTCCTGTGAAAGTAGGCGAATTTTCTTATCCTCTTCGTGATCCTGGCAAGTTTGGCGTAACAGCTCCACCATAATTTTTTTTAAAGAATAGCACTGGCCACGAGTGAGAAACATCAAACAGAACGATCAATAGAAAATTAAGATCTAACTTATGAAATTGGAACAATGCTAGTAGCATAAAAACTGAAAACTGTGCTTGTTTCCTTTCTTAAAATGATCGATGCAAATAAGAATAGCAAAACCTTTTTACAATTAGCTATAAAAAATGTTTACTATGTATTCAAATATCCTTACTATACAAACATTAATACTACTCAGATCTTAAAGATGATTGTAATATAAAAAGAAAATCGTTGAGGTCGTGTGTAGGTGTATGAGTAGACATACGTGTCCTCATTCATATCTCAGTATTTCCTCGATGAAAAGTTGCAAATATAGGTTTTTTAAATGTAAAATGCTACAGAAACTCCGATACTAGCATGGTAATTGTACACCAAAAATTTTAAAAAGACCTACGTCCGACGTAGTAAAACTGCAATAGCTAGTTATATTATGTAATTACCAGTGACCATGTAATACAATTCACAATGTATTTCATAATACAATTTCGGACATTGTAACCTTGCTAACGGAGTAGTACGTGTAGAAAATACTTTTCTACAGTGTCTATGAAAGAAATCATAA
Source organism: Copidosoma aretas (assembly GCA_030522625.1). Classification (NCBI taxonomy): domain Eukaryota; kingdom Metazoa; phylum Arthropoda; class Insecta; order Hymenoptera; family Encyrtidae; genus Copidosoma; species Copidosoma aretas. Next base: position 9,995 of record JAPYYV010015616.1, read on the forward strand.
TTCAATATTTTCTCTAATAATTTATATTTAATATCACTTTTTTTCGATTGCGTTGAAGGTAACTACAAATTGTAGACCCTGCACACTGATTTATGTGAAACCAAGTCAGGGTAAACTTCTGTTTTTGTTTTCCACTTGATATAAGAACTGCATCAAACTTCTTTATGATAACGAAATAAAATTCACTTATAGCGTATCACTAAGGAACGAAAAAAAATTAAAAAGTATTAGTGAAATTAAACATTGTCGAATGAATTTCTCCAAACTTTATATCAAATGGATCGATTCAGTTCACTACTTTACTTGAAAAAAGTAACTTTGACTTTTTGTTACATCATTTAATAATTATTATTGGTATAATTATTGGTGAACACAATACCATTTGCACGATACTATCGCCCCTGAAGTCGTGATTGGTTTATAATTTCCGATCTAATCGTAGTTAAATCACCTCTACATGGTATATTAAGGTAAATTAATCATACTGAAGTAGATACGTAATTTGTGCAAAACTATAAATAGCATTGTTTTTATATCATTTTTATAGACAACCCAGCAAATGAATATGTATATAATGGGGTGAAAATCTAGGTGGGAAAATCATTGGAAGCTAATGTTTGTTAATTGTTATGAAATATAATTGTTATTTTGGGAACAAATTTTGTTGGTGATTCAAGATTTAAATCGCAGTTGAATCGCATTTAAATCGAATTTAGATCGTATTTGTTATTAAAATTACATGCAAACCAAAAATATAAATTTTTTGTCAACCTTATGCAAATGAAAGTAACCCTCCTTTTGGCAGATCTGTTACAGCTATTATCAATTTCGAAAAGATTATTTGAAAACAGTGTCTCGAGATACTTATTATCGTAAAACAAAGGCAGGCAGAACGGTTTCTTCATCGTCAATTGGAAACACGACTCTGTTCTACCTTTATTGGACATACAGAATAAAAATCAAAGTAACGATAAAAGAATGATTTAAAACGAATGAGAAAGATAAATAGGTTAGGAAAGCTGTATTTGATCGTTTCTATAGTATAATTACTGTATTAATTGCTATACTGCGTCGCCTGTGAACTTAGCCACGAACGTAGTAATATTTAAAAATAAATTCTTATTTAATGACTTTCCACAAAAATCTTAGTATTATTTTCATAAAAATTAAAAAAAAAACTAATCAAAATAATTTAAAATGAAGAAAAAAGCTTTTTTAAAGCATTATCGGATGTTACTATTTAAAAACTCAAATAAATTGGTTTTCACCCTTTAAACAGTAAAAAAAAACCGTTTTTAAACCATACAAATCGTTATACAAACCTTAATAAAGTATTAAACTCAACATTTTTCCTGGGCAGAGAAAAGAACAAATATAAAATTTCATATCAATACTTTTATTATTACAACTCTTCAATATTTAGAAAAATATGACTGATTTTCCACAAAAATCTTGGTATTTCTTTAATAAAAACCAAAGAAAATTACTTATCGGGATAATTAAAGTGCAAAACAAAGCTACATTTAAGTTATATCAGATGATATTATTAAGAATTATAAATTCAATTTTTTAACCATTAAAAAAGTAACAAATACCATTTTTGACCATAAAAATCGTTATATAAATCCTAATAAGGTATAAAACTTAAATTTTTTATAGACAGTTGAAAAGATAAATATAAAAAATCTTTTTATCATCACAACTCTTTAATTTTTTACAGAAATATAAGTGATTTTCCACAAAAGTCTCAGTATTTCTTTAATAAAAAGTAATAAAATAACTTATCTAGATGATTCAAACTGTAAAATAGAGCTATTCAAAAGCTCTATCAGATGTTAGTATTTATAAATTCAAATTGAATTTGAAAAGCCCTTCAAAAAGATAAAAAAAAACCGTATGCAAAATAATGTATTAAGAAATTTAAGATAATTGATGTGCTGGTTATAAAACTAGTATGACAAGTAGCAAACAGGAATTCATATAGTCCTGATGCTTATAATTTGAATACTGCATTTATAATTGAGTAAGCCACACAAATAGGTGCTCAGGATTAACCGTTTGTAGTGCTATTCTCATAAATAATAATGTTAAATAAAAAGCGAGGAATGACAGCGCTCTGGATCACCTGGTGTAAGTTCTTATGTTATTATTAAAAATGTTGTTTATTTAAACGCGAGAAAATTTATATCTCTGGGGTACCTGGTATTTCTTCTTAGTTTATTATTAATAATGTTGTTAATTCGAACGCAAAAAAATTAATATCTCTGGGTCACCTAATATTGGTTCTGATGTTATTAATAACGTCATTAACTAAAACGCGAGGAAAGTCAGCGCTCTGGATCACCTGGTATTAGTTCTTGTGTAATTATTTATAATGTTATTAATTTAAACGCGAGAAAATTGATATCTCTGGGTTACCTGGTATTAGTTCTTTTGTTTATGATAATGTTATTAATTAAATCGCGCGGAAAGTCAGCGCTCTGCATCACCTGGTATTATTTAATATGTTAATAATAATGTTATTGATAAAAACGCGAGGAAAGTCAGTGCTTCAGGTCACCTGGTATTAGTTTTTATGTTTATAATGATGTTTTTAATTAAAACGCGAGGAAAGATAGCGCTGTTGGTCACCTGGTATGAGTTCTTATGATATTAATTACTTAGCATGTAGTTTATTATTTAATGAACAGAAGTGAAGCCACTACGACGAGTAAAGGCAAATCATTGCATATTGATAAATACTATTTCACGATAATTGATCAGAAAATATGGACTATAGGTAAAATCAAATAATATTTAAAAAGAGAGTAAAAATAGAATTAAAGACTAACGTAAAAAGGATACATGAAATAATAAGTGATAAAAAAGTTTAAAAATCCTTAGAAAACTAGACAAAATAGAAGAAAGCAAAATTAAAATGAGTTTTGGAGAGCCATTAAAAAACGAAAACAAAAAAAAGAGGGAGGGTAATAAGGAAAGATCCATAAAACAATAGTCTAAAAATTTTTTAAAGAGCCAACAATAATACATATACGAAAAACACAAAAAGAAGTATATGAATGAACAGCACAGTTTGATACAAGAGCCCTCTACGGATTTGGCTTTGAAGTTTTTTTTTTTTTTTTTTTTTTTTTTATTTATTAATAATACATATTTCAACGACGAGCTCTTTTTGCATCACCCCGATGGTCCTTCTTCTGACGGCTTCCTCCTGGCGATTGCATGAGTGGGGGAATTAGTTGCACAACACTCTTGAGTGTTGGCTTCGGGAGTTCCCTAATACCATCTGGACTTGGTGCTG
>JAPYYV010015617.1:0-10008 GCA_030522625.1 Copidosoma aretas
ATGTGGGCGATATTTTTAAAAGTATCGATAAGTGATATCGATGATTATGAAAGAGGTTAGCATCGATACTCTTGATGTAACGGAGCTTAAATGTCGATAATAATATGTCAAATATCGGAAATATCGATAAGTAAAAAAATAATTGATCAATATTTGTATATATGTAAGTATAAGAAAAATAACTATTAAAATAATTTGTTTTTTAAAAATAGGAACTATAACGTAATGTAAAAATACAAATATTAAGAATTTGTTAATATCTGTAAATAAATTAAACAGAATGTTTTTAATTACAGAATGCTTATTTATAATACACTTACGATGAGTCTCACAGAAAAAAAAGTCATGGCTGCCAATCTTTCTTGGATAACGAACTCAAAAACAACAACTCTTGAAAATTTTTTTCAGTCAATTGACTTCGTTTTTCATTTAAAATTATGGCTGCTTGAGAAAACAGTCTTTCAGCAGGAACTGAGGTAGTAATGATTGTTAAATATTTTAATGCCAGTTTTGCTAACTGTGAGTTCGGAAAATTTACCCAGTAGATGATTGGATTTGTATGCTGATCAGATACATTTTTATCACGACTAGAATGATAAATAATAGGTAGAGATGATGTATATTTTTGTTTTTCGTTGTCTATGTATTTAGCTGTAAAAAAAATAATACTAGAGTTTTAAAACAACTAAGAAAAATTAAGTACTATAAATAATATACCTTCACATTTATCCATATTTATTAACGGAAACTAATACCACAGCAGCAGTAAGACAGTATGTGAAATAAACTTCGAAAGCATAAAATAAGCGGATTATGTATAAATATTACAATCGATCGAATTTACGCCACCAAATCTGAAATTCTACCGCTGACAATAATGTTTTGTTCTGTGGCTATGTTTCGAAATAAAGTTATGCTTCTTAAAGCTAGGCTGAAAATCTTCAAGAAATATTCAGATTCAAAAGTACTGCGATATTATCTATTTAAACAAAAGTACAAACTGGCTATCGCATGCTCTCGAGCCACACGTCGGCGCTCGCGAGCAGACTCACGCAGCCGAGAGAGATAGTCGCTCTCTCGCGACCGCTTATACTTGTTGTACACTTCAATAAACATTCAGTTAATCAGTTAAGTTCAGTCTCTGCTATTTTGCTCAAAACCCTCTTATCCCGACAAGAAAGCCACCACGAGCATAAAGCTCAACCACGCCACCCCCGCAATACAGTCCACTAAAGTCAATGTCAAGCATTTGTTCATCAGCCAACATCGTACGCAGATACATTTTTCTCTTTTCCCGAGAAACGTGATGCACAAGGGAATGATGTACAGAAGGTGACTGTTTTTGCGGTATTCACAGGCGATCGCTGTATGTCCGGACCTGCTGCATATCTGACAAATTATTTTATTTAATTTGCAATCATCACTAACATGACCTTGCTTCTTGCAGATTTGGCAAATTATTGGTGATCTCCTTTCTTTGGGGCAGCACGGAGCTGCATGGCCAACGGCATTGCATAACTGAAAACATATTCCATATTTTCGTTTGGATTCAATTGGACTTTTCCAAAGGTTCTTTCTCGGCGCCACCGATAATATTGGCAGAGCCACTTCCTATCTTCTTCCGACGGGGCGTTTAAGGCGTTTTCAATAAGGTCCTGTATGGCCTTCTTTAATTTGGGGGTGGAGGTGTTTACTGCTATTCTGAACATATGAGTCACTCTACCTACCATATTCTAGTTTGGCCCAAATATTGATGCGGGCTTCATTATAACTTATAAATAATCAAGGACTCCTTTACTGCATTGTAGATGCTGATCAAAGTAAATTAGAAGTAGAAGCAGTAAATAGTATAATGATCAATTTTTTTTTTAAATCCATAAAAAATTTTGTCGTCAAAGAATATTTAATCAAAGAGCGTGCGAAGCGCGCCTGTCATGTCTTGGTTTTTTAAAAAAACGAAATTAACGCTGTATTCAAGTACTTATTTTCAAAGAGATTTCTACAGCCTTTTGAAGTAAACTTATGATAAAATGAGTAAAAACAGTAGTAGAATTTTTTTTTTGAATTCAGTGTTATAAATAAAAGAAAATGTTGAAATAGTCTGTGCCGAGACCCGATTCGCGTATTCACGGTATTTTTCTCATTATTTAGGGTCTCTAGAAGAAAAAAATTTTTCCAGATGGTGTGCGTATCAAAATAGAAAATTGTATATTTTAGATGAATATTAATTTAAATATTGTAGGGTTCGCTGAATTTACAGCTGATCAGTTGAAAGTACCGGGGTAAATAAATGCAAGCAACATAAATTTTTTTTTTTTGCAACGTTTCGTCAGTTTGGTTCACTGACCTCATCAGGCGTCGATCTTTATAAGCAGAAAATCAACAAGACAACGACGGATTTTTTAAATACAATAAATAAAATTATAAATACATACATATACTACACGAATAAGTCATAAATAGAAAAAACAATACCTAGGGAGTCGTGTGCACGAACTTTACATCAGTACGTGTAGACAGTACGATCGTCACTGAGGCGAAATGGATTTATCAAGGAGTATTTATATACAAGTTATATATCATCGTTCCAATGTACGATAAAGTTTACTATATATGTATTGCTTAAGTTTTGTGTGTCCTCTTTTCTATTGATCGTATTGTTAGTGCTGTTAATAAACAGAATCTCAGATATGATACGTTTTCTGTAGGTGGGCTCGTTGTCAAGTATCTTGACATTATCATAATTGAATCTATGACCACTTATTCTTTCATGTGTATAGTAAGAACTGATTCGGGATTTTTCCCTTTTTTATTTTCACTGATACGTTTACGTAGGACTTGTTTGATTTCGCCCACATATTTAGCTGGGCAAAAATTGCAGGAGAACTCATACACGACATAGGTTTTATCAAATATTTTAGTGCTGTCTTTACTTAATGTAATAATGTTGTTTAACTCATTAGTAGCAGTAGGGATGACATTAATGTTGAATTTTTTCACATTGTTTGACAGACGTTAGTAAAAGTTATTATAAAATGGTAATGAGAGTGATGGTTTTTCTAAAGTAGGATTAATTGTGTAATTGTGAAAAGAAGCTATATTTTTAAATATACTGTTTTTACCCCAAAAAGTCACATTCTGGTAACAAATATATTTTTTTATTCCTATATTAACTGTTAATTAATTATTTATAACTTTTGAAGTCCATGGTGACCTTCTCCTGTGTTTATTGGGGAAGTTCCTATTACACGCATTATTCAGATTACGAGTGAAAAATCTAGCAATCTTTCTTATTAGCGAGTATTTCAGATGAGGAAGATACTATCTAATACATTTCTAATGTTAAAAAACTATCACTTTCTGGTAATATTTTTATCATCGTTACGGATCATTATTTTTAGTCTGCTAATCATACTTCTACAATCTTGAAAAGCAGCACAGTAAATTCGTCAAAGACGCCACAAAATTTAAAAATCATATTTAATTGAAATTATTTAATTTATAGAACAAGAAAACGTTCTATTCGTTTAACATTGTGACATCTCATATTCCGTTTCAACCCGTATGATCTTTTAAAACTAGATAAGACCCTAGGAAAATTAAAAAGTCAAATTCAACTAAGAATAGAAGGCAGAGACAGAATTATAATAGGTGGCGATTTAGATGATATTACAGAATAGGAGCAACTGGAAAAAAATACTAATGTTTGTAGCCAAATAAAGTCAGAGGATAACGATCTAAACAGTGAAGGCGAAGAACTGTTGAAATAGTGCTGAAACTTAGGATTAGTAATAAAGAATGGTTATATAAAGGGATATTGGGATGGGTAGATAACTTATGTAGGAGAAAGGGAGCAATAAGTCCTAATTTTGTATTGAAAGTAAAGACGGAGGCGAGGACGGAGGGCTATAGTGCTGTTGAACTTAAGAAATGGACTAGAAGTGAGTCCGATCATCAGCCGATGATATTTGAAATCGCAGGCAATATTATACGAGAATGAAAGGAAGGAACAGAAGCAGGAGATTATAAGAAAATAATAGTATGAAATGTTAGTTAAAACCGCTGCCAATAAATTAGCACAAAGCTTCCTTAATAACTTTCTTCGGCAATTATTTAACTAAAAAAAATTCAATCAAATATTAAAATGATTTAAAATGTGGAAAGAAGCTTTTCTCATACTCTATGGTGTGGAATTATTTAAAAAATAAAATTATAATTTTCACCCGAATAGTGCAAAAAATATTGTTACAATTTTTTAAAATTAAAAACAATCGAACAAATAATTAGAAATCTTTACTGAAATCGATATAAGTAATACAACTATCTTGTAGCTAAAATATTATTGAATAATATGAAGCTATTTGATGGTATATAAAATATAACTGTTTCAAAATCAAAATAAATCTTTTTAACCCCAAAAACCGCAAAAACCGTTTTTTAGCATCAAGAATCGTTGTAACATCCTGGAAAGAGTATGAAACGTCAAATCTTTTTTTGGACCAATATAGGATATGAAAAGAAACATTTTGAGCCCTAGATCATCGAGATCATTCAGAGGAGTTTTGAGATATGATTAATTCATGAAAAAAAATTGTAGATTTTCTTTGATTAAAAAAAAACGACATAACGTAAAAAAAATTTCAAATTCAAAATAAAGCTGTTCTAATACTCTGTGAGAGTAATCTTGTTATTTCTTTAATAAAAACCAAACAAAATAACTTATGAAGATGATTTAAAATGAAAAATTAAGCTCTTTGAACATCCTATTAAATGTTGCTATTTAGAATTTTAAATTGTATTTAACCCTTGAACAAGTAAAAAAAAAAAACGTTTTTTTGACCATAAAAATCGTTATAAAATCCTTGATAAGATATAAAACTCAAATTTTTTATGGATAGCTGAAAGTATGAACAATAAATTTATATGAATCGTTTTATCATTACAACTCTTCAATTTTTTACAGAGATATAAGTGATTTTCCACAGAAATCTTAAAATTTCTTTAATAAAAACTAAACAAAATAACTTATTACGATGATTCAAAATGAAAAATAGAGCTCTTTTGAAGTTCCATCCGATTTAATAATTTATAAATTCGAATTCATTTTTTTTGCCCTTAAAAAAGTAAAACAGAACGTTTTTTGAACTTAAAAATCGTTATAAATACCTTAATAAGGTATGAAACTTAATTTTATTTTTTCGAGCCGCCATACGGATAAGGAGAAAAAAATTGTAATCCCAGAATCATCGAAATCTAGCGTTGGGTTCCTAAGATATAACTGTTTACACACACACACATACACACACACACACACAGAGACAGACAGACAGACTTTTTATAAAAATGGTATTTTTTCACTTTAGATACTGTATAAGACATTTCTAACGTATTTCCACAAAATTTTTTTTTTTCCCGATACAAAGGTTTCTATATGAGGAAGAAAAATATGAGCATTGAAGAAGAATAGAAAAGAAAGGCAAAACATAATTAACCAATATGGAATAAGTATCAAAGAAAAATGGGACAGTTTACCTAATGTAATAACATAGGTAGCAGAGGAACTAAAAATGATAAGATCAAAAGAGGGAAAAGATTACAAAATTGATAAACAGGATTTTAGAATAATTTAGCAGAAAAAAAAGCTTACAGGTAACCTTACAGAATAGTAAAAAAAGAGAGAGTAGGAAAATTGAATTAATGACTTAAAAAAAAAAAACAAAAATAAAGAAATTATCAGATAACAAAATTGAAAAAGCCAATGAAAAACTAAGCATAATAGCAAAAAACAAATATTTAAATGAGTTTTGGAAAGCGATTGGAAAGTTTAAACCAAAAAAGGGAGGGGGGTGATGGAAATGGGAAGAGAGGCATGAAAAAATAATTTTAACAAATTGTTATGAGACAACAATGAGGCATATTATAAAAAGAACGAAAAAAAGAGTATAGGAATCAACAGCAAAGTCTATAAGGATTTTGACAAGGATATATTGATCATTGAATTACAATAAGACTTAAGTAAAATTGAAAACGGGAAAGCCGCAGGAGCCGACGGAATCGTGGAGGAATATTTTAAAAATCTGCCCATATTTTGCATGATTGAATTAACAAACATACTTAGTGAGTTATGGACAGAAACACAAAGTATAAAAGGATGGAAAATAGCAAGAATCTATCCAATTTACAAGGCAGGGAAGGAGTGTAAGGACGTTAAAAAATACAGAGGAGTTGCGTTATTAAACGTAGGATACAAGATATTAGCAATTATAGTATCTGTAAGAGTCAAAAAATAGGTCGAGGACTGTAAAATATTAAAGTAGAGTCAGGCTGGCTTCAGAGCAAAAAGAAGAACAAGGGATCATATTTCTATATTGAATAGTTTAATAAAAAATGAGCTAAAGGAAGGGGGCAATAAATTACATGCTTTGTTTGTAGACTTTAAAACAGCATTTGATACGATCAATAGAGAAATTTTCTGGATGAAATTAGAGAGAATAGACCTGGGTATGAATATGTTAAAATTGTCAGTATTATCCTGAGTGGGAAAAAAAGCTATGGGTACAAGGTAAGTAAAGAAAAAAAATATCATTTCCATTTAAGTACCTATATTACAAAGATTTTTTAAGGCTTTTTTATAAGAATATCCATTCTTACATAGCATAATTATGACTCTTTTAAATCAAGTACGTTACATGTCTCATGACTTTCGAATATTATTAAAGCTTTGATAAGTTTTGAAATTTAATTGTATGTATATAAAGCTATTACTCTATACAAATATTTTGTCACTCTCGATATAAAAGAATTCTTTTTTATGCCAAAAATAAGAGTTTGTTTGAAGAATAAACTTTTTGTGTCGAACATTATAAACTGCACTGTTATCCTAACTCTTTGAATGTCAACAATCTTTTTAAGAAGTATCAGATTGTTGGTTAGTGACAATAGTAGTTCGGAAATACCATCTGATATTTCTAACAGATCTTCACGAAAGAAGGGACGATTCAATCAGTAGAATATAATAAAAAATACGCATTACATATCTAATGAACGAAATGATTAAATTTAAAAAGTAAGAAACGACAGTCATTCACTACATTTATAAAATAATATATTCGTAAAATATTTTGTGAAAATAAACTGTTTGCAACAATAGCGAAAAAATCTTAATTTTAGCTTTTATAAATAGTATAGTAACAAATAAAGTTACATTTCAATGTTAAATGATGTAAAAATTGTTATGGAATAAAGATGTCCCTTTGATGACCCTCACAATATACATCTCCAAGCGAAAAAAATTATACAACAGTATCAAAATTTCATGCTTAACATATCATGTAAAAACGATGAATAAAAAAATCATAATGCTTGAAAAAGTATAACTCTTTTGTGTTGTACCATTTTCGCTAAATCGCCGTCATTACGCTTTTAGTGACGGGCATCGTTCTCAATAGTTCCAAAAATGTATCCAACTGTCACTAACATTTGTAGTTTACACTTTTGGACATAGTATCAGCAACAAAACTTGTAGGTTTTAAAATAAATACAGTGGCATGATATGTAATATGAATTTTATAGATCATACTGAAATCTTTAGATGTGATTTCGAATCAATCAGTCTTGCCTTTCCATGCAACGTGGTGGTCTTATTCACAAAATCAGGAACTTATTCAGGTTTTTAATCATTCGTTTGAATGTTGCATTAAACCGATACATACTTTGTCTCGCATTTTAATTAGTGAATCTTATCTAAAATTTTAAGAGACAATACGTATATTGTTTCTCAATAGGTAATTTTTCAAAATTTTATTTGATACCGTGCCAAATCTAATCATTTTAGTCCACCGCCACCACAGTTATCTTAATGTGAGAAATCCTTATAATGAAGTCGAATTTTGAGCAAGACCTGACAGCATGCCTGTGCGCCTCTTGCTTATTAAAAAAAAACTACAGCCCTTTATGGCATTGTAAGGAATTCTGTCTCATTCAGTCAGATACTCACATTTTGAAGAAAATATTTAGTGGAATGCGGAACACTAAAGTTTCTTGTCCGCAATATTATTGAATAAAAGTCAATTTTGGTTGAAAAACAGTGCTAATTGAGAAAATTAAAATAAGAAGACCAAACATATAATGAACGCACTTGTGTTTTTGTCGAGATGTAAGCTTCATAACACAGGTAGGGTGCGTTCGATTTACATCGTTCGTTCGCGTATCGTTCGCTCATCGTACGGTCATTCCAATGTTACAGTATACCTGTATACTCATCATAATCTATATATAGGTAACATTAGAATGACCGTACGATAAGAAAACGATCTGCGAATGAACGATGTAAATCGATTGCACTCGTAATAACTTTGTAATAGAATACCAGTATCAGCGTTATCGCTGGTGTAACTTGTGTTCGAGAGCTGCTGACTCGTTCCATAATATTATGCCCATCAGCCAACGTATAGGCAATAGAATTGCTTGGGGTCTTTTATGATATATTTTATTCGATGAATAACAAATTGTAGATAATAAGTATAATTTGGTTTGGGCACGAGAATCAAAGATCAAATTAATTTTACGACTGTTTATTATGATAATCTGTTTCGTACAATAAGAGTAGACAATTTTTTTGCGGGTAAAATAACGTAATGAAATATGTGTTGAACGTTATGTTTGCCTCTCTAGGAATCTACTTAATCTGAACTGGTTACAACCATCCATTTTCTTCTTCTGGTTCATCTAAATCTTCTGTTGATTTTCTTTCGTTGTCCGAAGCTAACATATTATCATCCTGTAGGACACGATATTTTGTTAAAAATGCATAGCAAATATTGAAATCAGCTAATAATAGTTAAAATAATTCAGACAAACTTGCTGGTACAAGACATTTTTTTAATCATCGCTTACAACTCTGATATTTGAATTACTATATTTCGTTAATTTTAACGTAAAGTCATGCCACTTATAAACACGTGTTCTTTATTTAAAAAATAACAATAATAATAATAAGATGATGAAGAAATTACAGATAATTATTCGATTTGGGCACCAAAAAATGTCTATGATACGTCGATTACGTGGATTTCACCTATATGGTCAAACTATGTGGCATTACTCTAAAATATATTGAAAATCTTATTTTTAAATTGTTCTAAGTTCCTTTTCAGGCATTTGTGAAAGGCCTGGAGATTTCGAAACTAGTCGTATTGCATCTAGGATCTAAGGGACAAAGATTAAAAGTAAAGATACAAAAAAATGTATACGATTCGAAATTATTTACCTTTACTGATGGGGGTACAGTTGCTGGCTTTGTATTCCTTGGATAGCACTGAAAATTGCATAGTCAGAAAATACATAACAATTATTCAACGATAATTTTCAAGATAGGAGATGAATTCACAAAAAATATGCTAGGTTTAAATTTATAAATCTACTTGGTTATAGATATGGGAAATGGAAAGGATGGAAGAGCTGGTATGCAGACAGACATAAAAAATGAGCAATTTTCTACGTGTTCTAAAAATAGACAAGACAGATGGATGTTTTTTTTTTGCAGACGCTATGGGGCATAATAAATAAACTGATAAAATAAGACAAATCAATTGATCGGGGTTTTGAAAAAGTTAGGGATGTTGATTCTCATAAAAAGAAAGGTGGGTTGAAGGGACTACAGAAAATCAAAGAGAATTAGATACTATCAAGTAAAACTATAAAGAGATGAAAAAATTCAAAGGGAAAAAAATATAAAAACAAATATTTTTTTGATGATTTAGAGAGTAATGTTGTATATTGATATACGATAACCAGATGGGTTAAAAAACGGAAATTTAAAGTTGTAATCAGCAAGTTATATGTGCAAGAAAGAGGATATTAACGAATGCTGTCAGGGATTCAGGGTAATGATTCATAATGAAGTGTACAACAAGTAAGTATTAATATTGCTTAAAGGAGAACCAGACGAGGAACCAGATCTTAATCAGAGGCGGATACCAAAAATGAAAATAGGAAATAACATAATTT
>JAPYYV010015621.1:0-17054 GCA_030522625.1 Copidosoma aretas
ACGAGACTTGAACCAAACCAAGTCCCACCCTGCCCCTACACTGCTTGACTTCGGTGAACGACGAAACTGCAACTCTACCGCTGCGCCACCGTGTCGGTTACAATGGGTATATCTACTGAAAATCTGCACAACGTTGTCAGATCTTTACTCGTCGCTTGTTTCCCCTTGCCCCTCAAGTATTTCCCCCCGCTAACTGTACCGAACGTCCTTAAACACATCATTTTGAGCTTCCAATCAATCTACATCAAGAACATGTCATGTAGAATGATTAGCACTTTCAAGTTTCTATATTTTGTATGTTCCACAATATCATGTAGATTGTTTTGTTTGTCATAATTTTAGCGCATGTAAGAAGTACGCGATGCAAAAAGTTGGAATAATATGTTCAACTTTTTTGCTGTTCTATATCCGACTTTTGATTCAACCGCTTTTTCTGCATATCTTCGTTGCACATGCCTATAGATTTTCTAACATATGTTAACTTCAAGAAAAATATGGGGGGGGGGGGGGAAGCTGACGCCCCGTCCCAGGACTGCCGACGGACTCATCAGTGTGGCTGATGTCGACAGCCCCTACCACAGACGCTACAGGACTTTGCTCTTAAACATCCTTATATATTAACCATTATGGATTTTTGGACACTTGTGAGTTCTCTATTTTTCACGCTATTTTCGACAATGCGCCACCACGCGGCCACTCACTTAAGCTCCGTATACTTGTTCCATAACACAAAAAATATTTTTTTAAATCCTTTGATTCGCACTAATTTATTCTACAGCATACTTACTTGTACAACACATTTCTTCAAACATATTAATTTGTTTTACAATGATCATTTTAGAAAAATATCTGTGTGCGTGTGTAATCAGCCATATCTCAAAAACCATCTGACCGAGATGCAAGGCGTATAATGATTGTTCTTTCATCCTCAGAAAAGCTAAAAAAAAGTGTAGGTTTAATAACTTATTAAGTTCGTTGTAACAACTTTTAATGGTAAAGTAAACCTGTTTTTTGCTATTTTGATGGTAAAAGATTCCGATACAATTTTATGAATAATTCTATATTATAAAGAATTAAAATAGCTTTATTCTTTATTTCGAATGATTTCGCTACGATGCGACATTTCGTTTCTTTATTATTAACGAAATACGAACAAGTAACACTACCAAAGCGTCACTCAGCGATTATAACAAAACTTTGCATGGTGGAACCGTGAAAGAGAATCGACACATATAAGAAACTTTTTTTTTTTTTTTAGCGGCCGTGAAACGTTTCTAGGGGGTGAAAACTATCGTTTAGTTGTCATCCATAAAACACAATTTAATTAATATTTTCATTAAAAATCGATCTTTCTTAACAAGATAAAATGGAAATTGTTTCATTTATAAGAACTTTTAAAGAAAACGATTTTAATTTTATTTTGTTAAGAAAGATCGATTTTGAAATAAAACATTAACAAAAATGTGTTTTAAGAGTGAAAAAGATTTTAGTTTTATCTACTCAATTTTTTTTTTTTGGTAATTTTATTGATTTTGGCAACTCGATTTTTTTTTTAAATGGATTTGTCCGGTATAAACCGTTGTTCTAGAATATTTTGTAGTAGAAAATCTTAAATATCATAACATTTTCCTATAAAATAACGTTTTTGGATGAACAAAAAAAAATTGATGAGAGTGTGTGTGGGTGTGCGAGATTATGCACGTACTCAGTTATATCTCAGGATTCCCTTGACCGATTTTGACACAATATGGTATATTTGTTTTGTTTTTGAGTTCTTATCACCGCTGCAAAATAAAATTTTTCCTACCTCGGACCATTGTGGAACACTGGTACGAGTTGGGAAAGGCTTTAATTTGCGAACCGAGAGGTTTACGGCACGAGCCATAGGCGATGGACGTAACGAGGTTCGTAAAAAAGCCTTTACAATCGAGTAACGATGCTTTTTACACAATGAATTCCAATAGTAGTTTTCGTCACAAATGTGCATCTCTCCAGGGCGGTCTCTGGGCTGTTGGGACCCCCCTGGTCGGATGCACATGAGTGGCGAACGCTGTTTTTTCTACCGAGGGTGTACCAGGGTTGCAAAAGTGAAAGGTAGGAAAATTATATTTTTAACATATGTTTGATGAATGACTTTTAAACATATTTCTAAAATTTTCTCTCGACCAATGTGTGAATACTATAAAATTATTACACCACAAGTATATTCTACTACCACGAGTGCAATTATCACTTTGAATTATTGTTGATCGTAAGTACATTGTCATAGATACTATTGAAACACTATAGTTCATCTAATAAAAATTATGTATGTAAGAAATTGTTACCGGCTCTGCTTATTACGTGCGTACTCCTTGTTAAATTAATCTTTAATGATGTGCAGATGGCATCCTCACTTTTCACCCTTAAAGAGAAAAACAGTATACGCACCTCGAGCGCAAGCCTTCGCGCCCTTGTGCGCACTTTGCGCCTTCGTGGCGTAATGTACTATAATTTCATTGATTCAATTTTTACTTCCTCGCAAGGGAAGCTTTGTGATGCACGAAAAATCGCATGTTGAGAAAACATGTTATAAGCACGTTTTGTGAAGTGTAGAATCGAAATACATGATTTTTGGAAAATGTCCGTCTCTGTGCGTGTGTGTGTGTATGCGTGTGTGTGTATATGTGTGTGTGTATGTGTGTGTATGTATGTATGTATGGATTCAGTTGTATCTCTGGATTCCCTCGACAGATTTTGATCCAACAGGACTTAGTTTTTTTCTTTTTGGATTCTTATCGCCGCTGAAAAAGATTAGAGTTTTGCTATATATTTTGCTTCCTTATAGAGAAAGCTTTGTATCGGTAAAAAAAATTTGTTTCTAGAAATACGTTATAATGTTTTAAATAGTGTCTAGAATGAAGAAATACCATTTTTAGAAAAATTATGTCGGTCTGCGTGCGTGCGTGCGTGCGTGTGTGTGTGTGTGTGTGTGTGTGTGTGTGTGTGTATGTGTGTGTGTGTGTGTAATCAGTCATATCTCCGAAACCCAACGGTAATAGATTTCAATGATTCTGGGCTTAAAATTTTTGTTTTCTCGTCGTTATGGCTGCTCAGAAAAAAAATTTAAGTTTCATACCTTATTAAGATTTTTATAATGATTTTTATAACAGGTTTTTTACTTCTTTAAGGATGAAAACAATTTTATTCGAATTTTTTAATAGTAACATCCGATAGAGATTATAATAGCCCCATTTTCCATTTTGAATTATTTTGATAAAATGTTTAGTTCAGTTTTTAGTTAAAGAATAATGAGATTTTCGTAAAAAATTCCTCATATCTTAAAAACCTTTTTAGTGATTCCGATGATTTAAGGCTTTAAGTTTTTTTTTTTATGTCCTTGCAATAATTAAAAAACGAAAATTCAAGTTTTATGCCTTATTAAGGTTGGTATAACAATTTTTTATGTCCTAAAAGCGGTTTCTTGCTACTTTTAGGGTAAAACAATTAAAAATCGATTGCCTTAATAGTTGTATCTCATGAATCATTAAAACAGCTTCACTTGAATGAGTCATATCTCAGAAATCCTCCAAATGATTTTGATGAACTAGGTCTCCAAATGTTTCTTTTTATATTCATATGCAGGTTCACAAAAAGGTTTGACGTTTTATACCCCATCAAGGTTGTTATAACAATTTTTAATGCTAAACAAAATTTTGTGCTGTTTTTGAAGAGAAAAAATTTAAATTTGATTTCATCACAGTTATATTCCATAGATGATTGAATAGCTGCATATAATTCATAATTCAATAACATTTTAACTACAAGATAATTATATTACGTGTATCAATTTCAGTAATAAGTTCTGATTATTTGGTCAATTGATTTTTATTTAAAAAAATTTTAACTATATTTTTTGTACTATTCAGGTGAAACATAATGTTATTTTCGAAATGATTCCATATTATAGAGCATGAACATAGCTTCTCTCCACATTTTGAATCTTGCTAAAATTTGATTTAATTCTTTCTAAGTATAATGATTGCAAAATAATCTTGTTGAGGAAGCTTTGTGCTAATTTATTGGCAGCGGTTTTTTTTTTTTTTTTTTTTTTTTCTATTTTTTTAAATTTATTTTGTTGGATAAGTTAATTTAAAAGATTTTCAACGTTTTTTTTTGTTTTTTAATGAGAGAGCAATAAATTATATACAAAAAAACGTATTAAAATATTTCGTAGTGAAAAATCGTAAAAATCATGAAGTTTCCTAAAAAATAACCTTTTTGGATAAAGAAATAGAGAAAATTTATGAGAGTGTGTGTAAACAATAAGTAGAACATGTGGATGAGGAAGGTTTGTGCCAATAGATTGTTTTTTTTTTGTTTTTAGACTTTCAACACTGTTGAAAATAAAATTTAGATTTCATCGATTCTTGGTGTTTGTCTCGATTTTATCAATTTTGAATAATCGTATTTTTCAAAAAAGTGATTTTATTACTGAAAAAAGATTTTTCATTATTTTGTGATGAAAAATCTTTAAGATCATGAAGATTTCCTAAAACATTACATTTTTAATGAAATGTTAGTTATTTTTTGTATTTCGATTGTATCGATTTCGGAAAATCGTTTTTTTTTTTTTAATAAATCTTTTTGCAACTAAACGTTGTTTCGGAATGTTTTGTTGTGGAAAATCGTGAAGATCATGGAATTTCTTAAAAAATAACGTTTTCAGATGAAGGAAAAAAGGGAATCGATGAGGGTATGTGTAAAAAATGAGTAGTACATGTGAATGAGGAAGCTTTGTGCCAATAAATTGTCAGCAGTTTTAATTTGTAAAACTTTTTATTCCAGGTCACTTAGTACTTCTAAATACAGGTTTACTAATAAAAATTAACAACGCATTATTCGTATGAATGTACGTAAATATCAAATATTATTGTGCAGATTTCACTTGCAATCTCTTTTTACTACTTACACTACTTTTCAAAGTAAAAATGGTTTTACTATTTTTCAAAGTTACTATTCATTATTTACATGTGTCCTGATTCTAACTGGTTGACATCGTAAAAAATGCAATGTTAACTAGTGAAATTCCACTGGTTCAAATTTAGAAAGTCTTTTTCTGGACGATAGTGAAAAATTGTACTATTTCAAATTTAATTCTGAACGAACAGCATGACTGGTGCTTCGATTCGTCGCTATAATTGGATGATTCTTTAGTACTTAAATCATGATAAAATACACGTGTTCCATGTTCACATACATAGTTTTGCCAAAAATGTTAAAAAATGTTTCTTAATGTAACGTTTTCAGTAGTTAAACCAGCGAGATTTTACTGATGCGCAGTGAATACTCACTGATGGAAACAACAAAATTTTACTTATAAAATCAATATGAAAACAATACGAAATAGCTTGTTTCCCTTTTATTAAATATTTGTGAGGGAAGAAAAGAAACTAAAATATTTATGATAGCATTTATTTGTATACGAGGACTCCACACTCATTTTACGTGGTTGATTTAACTCACTAGTGCACTTCTTGTCAGGGACACAAGAACTTTCATAACACCCAGATCAAGAAGAGGTCCACACAATGGTGTTTTGTCTGGTAATATGAACGTGCATTGGACGTACTCCGCAGATAACGATCAATTCATTATTTTGCCTGCTTTAGGCGTTTTTAAATGCCTACTGTGCATTCGAACGAAAACTACTTTTCATGATATTTTCCTCTCTTGACTCGGAATACACCACTTGACACGAGGTGCAGTGATATATTGGTTCAGCTATTAGAAATTACTTTATCTTTTTAAAAGATCCATAGGGATATTTAGCAGACAGAATGGTATCATCATTATAAAGTACACAATGTTAGTCATATTCGTGATATATTATCAATTCTTATACGTAGAGATAAAATTCGTAGGCAACAAAAAATATGTTCAACACACTAAAGCACATGTACAACTTATTTCTATGAAATTATCAATGTACAATAAGCTTTGAATATCAACTTTTTCAAAATTATAGCCACTCATACTAATTATTTTCTTATTTCGAAGTAAGGCCTACTCAATCATACAATATAATCTGTATAGAGGATTACCATTGTGAATTGGTTATATGGGTGTTGCTCTGACGGAAATATGCTTCTCTAAAGTCTTGTAGTAATTCCATTACTTTTCTTTCCGTAATTCTAAAAAAATGCCGTTGTTTGCAGTTTTAATCTAATTTTTTGTTAATATGACCCTACGAAAGAAATTTTTGTTCTGGCAAAAAACCTACAGTATACTTACATTATAGTGGACTGTATTTGACTTAGTACGGACAATGCAAATTATTGAGAAAAATTCGGGCTGAATTTGGAACTTCTATGGAAAATTCGTTTCCAGCAATAGAAACACATAGGAATAACTGCACTGGTGCAGACTGCCAGAATAAAAATTTGTTTTTGTAGGGCTAAGTAGTTATCCATAACAGTGTCATGAACAGTCATTCAACTACTTACTAATCTTGCGATATCGTACAACTTCACAGCCATGAACACCCCTGTCTGTTTTACCATATTACTAAAAACCCCGTCTTCTCTTTGTAGTAAATTATATGGATGGTCGAATTCCTATAAAAATTGTTACTTAAAGAATAGTTACGATTCGTTGACCTATGATGTATTAAAGTATCTCAAAAATATTTATACCTTAACTTGTCCAGCATCCATGACGAGAATTTTGTCACTGTCCATTACAGTATTTAAACGATGGGCAACAATAAGTACTGTACAATTCTGAAACTTTCTTCGAATAGCTTTCTGAATCAATTCATCGGTTCCTGGATCTACATTAGCGGTGGCTTCATCGAGGATAAGTATTTTATTATTTCGAATGATAGCCCGTGCCAAACAAAGCAGCTGTCTTTGTCCAACACTGAAATTCGACCCTCCCTCCGCAACTGCCATATTTAGACCAAAGTCTGAATCAACATATTCTTTCAACTCAACCTCTTCTAAGGCTAACCACAGTACGTGGTCTGAATATTCTTCGAATGGATCCAAATTTTTACGTAGAGTTCCAGCAAAAAGTACTGGCTCTTGGGGGATAATACTGATTTTCGAACGCAAGTCTTGAAGAGTTATCTTACTAGTAGCAATATTATCAATGTAAATTTCTCCTGTCACATCCGACAATCGAAATATGGCACTTATTATTGACGATTTTCCTGCTCCAGTTCTTCCCACAATACCAACCATTTCATTAGATTCAGCTACAAATGTCAAATTTTTAAGGGCTGGATTATCCTGACGATTATAAATTAAATTTACATTCCTAAATTCTATCCTTCCATCCTGTGGCCAATCATCTCGGGGTTTATTATCAATTATGCTTTCTAACACAGGTTCCTGAGGAAGATCTGAATATTCTAAAACTCTTTCAACTGATGTCATTTGATTTTCTAGCTCTGTCGTTTGCCGAATACCCCATTGAAGTGCTCCTGACAAATTAAGTATTTGAGTAATGATAAGACCAACATCTCCTGCCAATGACACTTCATGTATTGCTAAAAAGGTATATATAATAATTGCCAAAAAAAGTGCATTAAGCATTTCAATATACATTCCAAATGCTCTTGAACCACAAAAAAATAAAAACCATGCAGATGAGTGTAAGTCTTGATGATTATCGAATTCTCTTGTTAATATGCTCTGAGCATGCAACGCTCTAATGGTTGTTAAACCTTGGACACTTGCACTAATATGATTAAATACTGGAGATCGGGCTGAAAGAATGATAATAATAAAAATTATAATAATTTTTCATAGTTGTCTAAAGATATAACTGTTCATCAGACTTTATCAGTATTATCAATTAATATGAGACCAAACAAAACTTTATATAAGGAAATGAGTAAATAAGAAAAACATGTATCATTACTTATTCCCTCCAGTCTTTTGATACTTCGACAAGGTCTTATATAAAATTTCCGCAATAAATATGCAATAATGGAAATAAACACTACTGGTAAAATAAACCAAAAATTGACAGTCAAAACTATAATCATGACAAATACTGTATTCAAGCCAATCGTTATAACATCCATCAATGTTTGAGGGAGCCGAGTATCAATTATACCCATATCTTTTGAAAATCTAAAACCACGAAAAAATGTTTATTCTTATTTTTGAAAAATATACTCATCACCTTACCTGTTCATAATACGACCAACAGGGTTTGCGTTGAAGAAACACATTTTTGCGTGAATTATACTCCAAAGCATCCAAGCATGAAGGTTTTTGGAGACTTTCATACACATGTCAAAAAATATGTATGATTGAATAAGTGTAAAAAAAACTGTAGAAATGACCATGGAGCCATAAACATATATGTACCAGCTGCGTCCTCTGAATACGTCATCTTCTGATATTGTAAAATTCTCTCTTGTTTCTTCATTATTTACCCAATACGTTATGAAATAATCTGAACCAGTAGATGCTAATTGACAAGCAATACAAATTAAAATAGTAAAAGCTACAATAAAGATGCTTCCTGCTGCGGCAAAATAGTTTGAATATGTCTTTAATTTAATTTTTCCTAAGGTCCTACTTTCCGATTCTTCTTCTTCTTCCGGATTAAGGTCAGTTGACTTAGTAGTCACATTATTTTCTGCTGTAGGTCTTTCATCATTATCTGGGATCTCGTCAGACTCATCATTAAATCTCATCGTTTCTTTTAAATTAATTCCAGAATTAAGTAATTCTGAGTATGTTCCCTGTGCGCGAGCTCTACCATTTTCAATGTAAATTATTCGATCAACATGTTTTAAAAGATGACATTGATGAGTTATAAGGACGACGGTTTTATCCTTTAAGAATTTTTTAATACATTCTTCGAAAATCCCCTTACTGACATGTGTGTCGACTGCAGAAAGAGGATCATCCAGAAGATATGTATCTGCCTCGTGATAAACAGCACGAGCTAAATTGATACGAGAACATTGTCCACCACTCAAGTTAGCTCCTTTTTCACTTGCTAAGGTATTGTCACCATGTGGAAGCAACTGTAAATCTTTTCTTAATTGACATACATCAATAACTTTTTCATAACGATCTTTGTTCATTGGCTTACCAAACAATATATTCTGCCTTACGGAAGAAGTAAAGATCCACGGTTCTTGAGACGCGTATGAAATTTTCCCATTCACCTCAACTAGGCCAGTCACACAAGGAACTTCTGATAGTATTGTATGAAGTATTGTCGTCTTGCCAGAGCCTACTTGTCCTATGATAGCCGTAAGTGATGTGGATTTGATTTGCAACGTTAGTTCTTTCAAAGCTTCGAACTTTGTTTGCGAATTCCATCTGGCACTGACATTTTTCAGGGATAAAGCAACATCACAAGATTCTCGCAATTCATCGTAATTATCGTTCAATAATGAATCTTTTTGAATTTCATCGTGCATTAAGAATATCTGAAGACGTTTAATTGAGACTAAAGCTTCAGATGTTTCTTTCATGGCTGAAAACCATAGTAATTTTTTTCCAATATTGCTGTTGAAACGTTACGGTAAAAATCTAATATATTAATTTTCATGTAAAGAGTGATAGATTTTTACCTACTGGAAACATTCTGTACAAAGTTACTCGTATAATATTGTAGTAAGCTGTGACTAGATAAACTTTTTCGGCATTGATATCATTTCCAAAAATGATGTATGCAAGGACTGTCAAAAATATACAAATGCGAGGAACATAAAGATCGAAAGACCAACAAATTTCTGATATAACTAAGTTATTTCTTATGACTTTAACTTCTTTCCTGGAAAACAATCACACATTATATCAGCTTTTCCAAGTATAACTTGTGATTTCTAACATAGGATCATGATCTTGGAGACGTAACACTTGGAAATTTAGTATTTCAATTTTTCACATTTAACCATATTATATTTAAAAATACAAGTTTATTTTGGAATTTTACTTACTTCCTGGATTTGTTGATAAGAAATGAAAACGGTTTCTCCCAAGCATACATTTTAATGACTTTAATACCTTTTATGATTTCATTCGTCAATTTCAAACGCTCATCTGTCTTGCTTGCAAGCTTAAATGTAAAATACGATACAACTTTTCCATACAGAACTGTGTGCGTAAATATAATGTATAAACAGTGGAGTAGCTAATAGTGTTATGCAATAATATCAACATGCAGAGATGTAGTAATCATTTGTAGCTTACTTAGAATAGGTAAGAACATCAGAAGTACAAAAAGTCCAATAGTTGCAGCTAAATCCACATCTTTGTAAAGTAAATACGCAATTGTTGCTGTTTGAATAGGTGTTATCCATATATAATGAAATGATAGAACTGAGTAATCGAGTCGATTGACGTCATTACTGAGCAAATTAATTATCTGCACGTAATTTTTATTTTAATTAAACAATTTTTTGATGAATATTGGTGATTAAAAAATGTTGTTATGTCTTTACCTGACCAACACTAGTCTCACTATCAGCTGTGAATCGTGAAATTTTCAACAGTTTTCTATAAACGAGAGAGCAACAGGCTACTCTCATTTTCATACCTATGTGCATCATAGCATACATAGTTGGATGATACATAAGACCCTCTAGAAGTAATTCTACCACTATACCAGATCCCCAAATAAACGCTTCCGACTTTTTCATGTCATGTTGTCCACTAAAGTATCTTAATATATATGCTAAAATGATTGGTTGAGCAACTCTGCAACAATTGATTATCAGTATCTCAATGTAAGAAAAGTATTTTACTATGTTGGTTTACTCATTTACCTTATAATAAGTTCAAGAACTCCTAGGCCTAATCCAAATAGTAAGATGTCACTGCCAAAACATCTAATTATTGCTTTTGATAGACTGGGTACATGCTCCTTTTTTAAATTTTTGCATCGATTATATTCTTTCTGCCATGACTGTGATAGCTGATCCCCTAGTAAGTTGCTGGAGTGGCCTTTTAAAGGTGCATAGAGATCCGTTACTTCTAGTTCCCGTCTGTTTCCAGTGTAATAAGTTCCAAACAGCCACCTATATAAATGTATATATTTATGTTATTGTCTTATCAAGGTACAGTTTTTAATTATATGTAGAATACAAAGAAACTTCTCGTACTTGAAAAAAATTACTGACATTATATTTGCCCCTTGTCTTGGATTTGGATGACGTATTGATTCGTTTTTATCCATAGCTGAATTGTATCCTATGGCATATTGTATTTCATCCATAAAATGTTTAGGTGCAATTCCCAAAATGGGTTTACGAATACACAATCAAATAAATAAATACCGTGACAATGAAAATACCGTTACTAATAGAATACACCTTTTCTAGTCGACCAGAAGATAGTTTTATTCGATACAGTCAACTGCTGGTCACGTTCTTATAATATCATAGCGATGTGGTATACCTAAACATACACTGAATCAGTTTACATTGGTTTCCTTTGATTAAATAATAATTACGAGCAGCTTTTTATTTTTACTATGTTATTTTATTATAAAAATATTTCACAGTATAGTTTTTTCATAAAAATTTTGCATTCTTAATAATATTGAAAATTATTTCCAAAATGTATGGATTAGAGCCGTTTACTTGAAAGCAGACTTAAAAATACATACAAATTAAATATATTTATTGTTTTGTAAGGACTGCGACCAGTAAGAACTAATTTAAATGTATCTGCTGAATATCAAGAAAGTCACTGTTATAACGACGCATGGAACTGAGGACGATATGCAACTATAGCATTATCATGTCTTATCTGGATGCGAACGCAGGTAGCTTTATGAGTTTACAATCGAATTAACGGGCAAGACGCATTGTAATTATGTCAAGCTTTGAATCATTGGAATAATCTTCGTAAACATGATGAAAAGTTACCATTTTTCAAAGAAGCTAAATATATTTTTGTAGTGATGCACATTCGGTGAAAAGCGTTGATGATACAATCCGATATTTTTCATACTTTATTCTTATTATTTATTCATACTTATAAAGTTAAAACAATCATCATGCATAGATGTTTGCGGAATCACTTTACTAATTTATATTTGTTTATTACTTCAGCACAATCAAGATTTTTACTACTAATTTAACTAGTTGAAAAAAAATCGATGAACAGAAGTAATAAAATATAACCATTTTTCAATTTCTTTTTTTCAAGTCCTTTTATGAAAAGTGATTTATTTTTACAACAATAATATTGTATACGTACATGTAATCATTGCTGTAATAGGCAGAATAACTTACAGTTATGAATCATCCATACACAAAAAATGAATGACTCGGATAAACGATAAATAAATAAATTTCTCATCAAATGAATAAATTTATTGCATTTTAAGTCGACTAATGAATATTTAATTAATTTACTTGTCCAGGAATTTTTTTTCACCCAATTCATACAAGCCTTTCAATGGCCAGTTGACGATTGATAAGCCACACTTAAAATAATATGTACCAATAGGAAGGACTTTATTCTGATTATCCGTGATGTATTCATATACACCCGTGTTCGCATCGAGGGAGGTTATCGGATGTACTATGTGAAGCGATTGCTTTGGTCAAGTGTTGATCAAAGAGGCTTTGCTCTGCGCTTTACGAGTAAACACGTGTATATATGTATGTGTATAGACGGCAGTGCCTCTAATAACCCGAGAGAAAATGCAGAATCCACGGGTGTACACAGTGGCTAGGGATGCCGGGGAGCTGTCAGGACCAAAATATGCACGTTTACGCCCGTAAAGGGGTCTCGACCGTGTAAATTGCTGTTGGCTGCACCGGTGCTGCGCCGACTATGCTCGTACATAAACACATGTCGTTCCCGGTACTGCGATGCAGGCTGCAGTCAATGTGGATACAAGCACAGGTGAAATGAGAATTTCGAGAATTTCGCTATGAAATTTAGGGTTTATGGTAATCGCTGTTTGTCAAGGATAATACAGGTTTAGTTTTACAATGGTGAACAAACGTTTGTGCAAGTGAGGCTAATTATTTTCGTGTCTGTAGTTTTTTTTTTTTTTTTTTTTTTTTTTTTGTATTCTGATCGAATTCGTGATTTACTGATTGAGCAAGAGTAGAAGAAAAAGTTACGTAGAGAAACATTAGTTTTGCAAATAGGATTTATACGAGCTTTTTAATTATTATTTGGTCAAGGGGGACCAAGGATGAATGAGTTTTTGACAGATCTTAATAAAATTTTACACACTTACAGTTGAAGTTTTAAGTTCCGAATGACGTAAAAAAAATTTAGTTCACACTGATTTAAATGATATTTACAGTTGAAAATGGATATACTTGAACGGGTTAATATAGCTTCGGGTTAGTGATTATAGTCATTCGTTAATAACATCAGAAATTTTTTATGGAACCTCTCAGAAAACGAGCATGATACGTTATTCAATCCATAGATTACGATTAACAAAAGAAAAACCTTGAAAACGTGTTATCAGCGGAGATAATTTCGTTCACCATCATTGATCATATATGGGCGAAATTAATTCTAAAAATGAGATGTTTATTTGACACAAGAGCTGAGAAAACTTTATACTGCTTTTATTAATAAAACAGTAACAAAACTGGCTAACTCAAATGCCAATTCCGATTCATATTGTTATAAAATAAATATGCCCCCTTAGGGGCCCCGACAAGATACGGTCCATAGTGCTAGATCCCCCTTAAGTTAAAAATTTAAGGAAGCATTTTCATGCCTCACACTGTAACGTATTATCAAGTCATATTATTTAATTTTCCCAAGTTTGTAATCTATCAAGGACGTTCACCACACAACATGTAACCTTATGGAACAATCACTTAAAATCGCATTTGCAGAAAAATGGTCCATACAATTTTTTTATTTTTTTTATATGATCGTATACTATTAAAAAACACATGATGTTAAATTTTGGAGATATTTACGACCTGTTTTTATTATAAATAAATAAACAGTGTCAATTCATGAGTAAGCGTAAAAAATTCATGTAAAATACCTTTGGCTCAATTATTATAAACAACACCTCTTATGCATACACATTCGAGCGACACACAGCAGAAACTTGCAACGTTGCCATATATTTGCACCCCCCTCACCTCCCTAAAATTTCCCTCCGCTATACTATGATGAACGTCCTTGATACATTCCAAGTCCCAAGATCTTTGACAAGTTCCTCTTTGTATAATATTATCTAACATTAACAGACGTGTGTTTAAAACTACATACTACAACCCTGAGATACCGTTCGTATCTTAGTTTTCAGAAACGTGCAATAAAACTGGAATCATTTCAGTAGCAGTCACATGCCATAGCTATTTGAAAATTTATTATCTTACGTATTGTTCGGAAAGAATTACTTTTTCACGAGGAAATAGTAGGTTTCCTTATTGCTTCGCAAGCGCCCTCGGGCCCAGTGATCTCCCTGGCCGGATGCGCATTGGTATGCTATTTTTTCTACCAAGGGCACATCAGACGTTTAAATACGCCCGAGGTTGGAATAATCTAATAATCAAATCAACAGTTTTATCGTTGTGTGAATTAAAAATCCAAAATATAATCAAGCACATTTTCCATGGTTCTATTTAAATAAAAATTTTCGAGAGTATCAATTTATGAACATCATTAATATTCATCGTTCGATCCTGCTACAAGTATTGATTTGGATCCGACGAACTATTTTAAATTTTATTGTAATACAAGAGTGGACACTGAATATGAAAAAAAATTCGATTTTTTGTATGCTTGAACAAAAAAAAAGTTTCGATCAAAGTAGTTTAAAGCTCATCATGAACGTTTCACGATAATTGGGTGACATCGCGGCTGATTTATCGATCGAGAAATGGTCATTGAGATGAAGCACTTTAATTGCCAACTTTTGCAATACGCAGGCGTGATATCAATGAACGAAACGGACCAACCTCTTTCATTTGTTTTAACAAATTTACGTACTATTCAAAGGGAAAGAACAGGTTACATGCACAGTCGAAGGAAATCGTTAACATCGGGGAACACGATTTCTAAGCCGATTCACTACATATCGATACGAAAATCAGCTGCCAATAGTCCTTGGTGTTAAGAAAATTAACTAATAAAAAAAAAAATAGCTTACCACCTTGAGCTGGGCTCAGCAAATCAAACGAGACAATGACATTGTCGAAGAGTCAGTCATCAGGAGCAAAACCAAAAATCAACCAGCAATACGAAGCGCAAAGATTGCTCCCACGAGAGTCTGATGTTCACTAGCCAGTATCTCGAAGAGAAGAGAGCGCCGCGCTGCTTTGTCACACGAGCGTGGCCGTCGAGACGTCCGCGTCGGGGCGCAAAGGGGGAGACTGAGACGAAAACTAGAGAATAATGTGCCAACCAGGGATCCCAAAGGCGGTACCTAAACCGATCCATACATAGATACATCAAACGTATGTTAAAGTGTGCTGTACAGATATACTTTGCCATTACGGTTGGGCACCGGGTTTGGGATCCCTGGTGCCAACTATACAATCGAAAAACAATGACCTGACTGTACTGTTTCCTGAATTCCATAGCTGTGGACAGCCCTGCTGGCGGGAAATTTTACGAATAATGCTACTTTGAAACGACCGGGTGATGTTGCTGTTTGAATCCTTAAATTTAAACCGTGTGATTTTTAGTTGTTCGGTTTATCTCTTCAGTGTTCCTTTCAATCATCAAAGATGCTTTCCTTGATTACCTGACACGATAATCTTATAATCATAAGTACGAAAGCACGAGGTGGTTGCCGTTTTCCCATTCCCGCCGTTATCAACGGAAAGGGGGAAGCTCACACACTGAACACGGGCGTTTTACCACGAAGAATTGTCCGAGTTATATTTTTTTATTGGGTGCTGAGGAGTTTTTTTTCGCGAAAAATGCTTGAACATTTTTTACCGTTGAGAAACTGAAAAGTCAGGTTCTTGTTTTTGAAACCCAAACATAAGTTTTGAGCACACTCTTCAATTATAATTCTTTGCGGTGTTGTATTTGTATTGCTCTCAATTTGAGCGAATAACACATGATTTAAATACGTGAGTCTATATTTCACAAAATTGTTGAAATTTTTTCGTATTATTTTTAAAGACAAGATTGTTGATGGAGCCCGTTAGTTGGTGCTGACAGATAATAAACCCGTTACTTCACTTACGTCATTTGAATATACGTATCAGATTGCTGTTTCTTATCCTCGATTGTAGAACGTGTTATTCAACTAAGATGAGGCAGATATATATATATTTAGATTGGGACAATTAAGTGTATTTTTGTATAATTTAACGCTGTAAAAATTTCAACACCGCTTGATGACTTGTTCAAAATATTAATAGTATAGCCAGAACGTTGCAGTACAGAGACGGACTTGTTTATTCATTCCCGCGAGGAGCACAAAGTACTGCAGCCGCGGAGAGTCGAAACAAGACTAATTTCCATCGTTAAGAGTATTAATTCCAATTTATTTGTAACGCTCTGTAGTTAAGATCATTAAAATACCAAACGCGTTTCTATATGTCCTGCAGAAACCAGTATTGATCAATGCTACATTATGTACATGGGAATATTAAAAAGATGTGTAGCAAGACATAACATAAGACGTATAAATTATATTATTAATAAAGTTGGTCTATCGTAAAATTTAAAGAAAAATTGCCCAAATATTAAGTTTTTTAAACACAGTTGATACTTTTTGCTTATTATTGAAAAACAAGATATGCATGTATTGTATTTTTCCTACCACGGGCTTTTTTGAACGTCTGGTACGTCCGCAGTAGAAAAAATAGCATCTGCCACCAATGCGCATCCGGTCAGAGCGATCCCAACATTCCCAACATCATCTGATCGCTCTAGTAAGTATACGAAGTATACCTATAATATATAGTGTACGAGCATCGCAAAATCACTGGGTGAAATGTGAAGAACACGCGTTTTGCGAAACGCTAACTAACGTGTTGCTAAATTTGCAAGATCTCAAAGCACATACATCGAGGTCCTCGAACCAATCTATTATTATTTGACGAAAAAAACTATTTTGTACGCGAGATTTATGGTCATGGT
>JAPYYV010015623.1:0-15751 GCA_030522625.1 Copidosoma aretas
TGTCTTTTATCTTGGTGCCGCGCCCCCGGCGGGCGCGGCGGGCGCGCAGCGGGGGGGGGGGGGGGGGGGGGGGGGGGGGAGAAAATGGGTCACTTTCCCCCGCTCCTCCCCCCGCGCTGCAGTCCGCGAAACATATTCGCTCCGTGATTGTATTTAATGTCCGACCCTCCCCCCCCGAGCGTTTTCTCCCTGTCGAGGGTTTGTTTCGCGAACCCCCGCGGGAGCCCGGGGCTTTTGTGCACGTATATTACGAGCGAGTCATTTGCAAAAGTCTCGCGGGCCATTGTGTGTGCTCGAGTTACGAAAACGTATACTTTGGGATCTCTTTTGATTCGATCGTCAACGGCAACGTGGATCTTACACACGAGCATTCGCGTTAAAATTTTTGCAAAACGCTATAGTATATACGGATTTAATCATGCGTTCCAGAACTCGATCGTAATCTCACTATTCCTACGTGTACATTATTACAAAAAAAGACCCAACGGTCCAAGTGTTTCTGAAAAATTCCAACGATCCAACGAGCGAGCCCGTCGATCTTATCCTCCATCTGATTTACACACACAAGGGCTCCCGCGCTCATTATACCATTACATCTCAGATTCGTGAAACTCTCCGCGCTTGTATGATAATGAGTACGAGTAAACTACTCCCCGAATCCACAGCCGGCCAGACGAGCGCCGTCCTCTACCTGACGGTGAAGCCGAAGCCCCGCGACCTGATGAGCAACGAGGAAGTCCTGCGCTCGGGCAACGCCGTGCACCAGCGCCAGGGGGCCCAGCTTAGTTCCGCCCCAGTCAACTCGGGTAAGAGTGCAGCTTCGTCATAATCATCGTCATCCCCTTCCTCTCGATCGGTTTCTCGTTGCTGTTGTTGTTGTTATTATAATCAAGCCGACGAGGATTACGAGCGCGTCGTTGTTTTCTCGCGGCGCGGCGGATCAGCGCCGCTTGGGTGTATGGCTTATCCGCGATGGGGCGATTAACCTGTTGCTGCCGCCGCCGCCGCTGCTGTACAATCGTTTGGGAATCCAGCTCTGGGAGGGATTGCATTGTACCTACACTGTGGGCTGTTGCCGCACGGGTTTCGAGAGGCTGATCCGAATGTTACGAATTCGGTCGAGCTGTCTGAGCGTGTCAAGACCGAGACGAGATCCAATGGTTTCTCAAGATTTTTATGAATCTCGGCTGAATCCTGTGTGGATGCTCTCGTCGAGTTTCGTGCGTCGATCGGTATATGAGCTGTGCCGAGCGAATAGTTCAGCCAGAGCCCCCAACACCCTCCTATTTCACGAGATAAGAAAAAAAAAAATTCACCTTCAAATTCCCATTCAGAGCCGTACTACGGCGTCTACGGCGAGGAGTCGAGCCAGGACGCGCACCAGGAGAACCAGCCGAGGTCGAGCACGACGGAAAAGCCGCCGAAGCGCAAGAAGCAGACGGACGGCCCGCCGCCCTCGGACGCCACCGGGAAATACGACTACTCGGTCACGCCCCTGCACCAGGTATACACAGATATATTATGATAAGGGCAGGAGTAGGGGGGGGGGGGGCGATTCTTTTCTTCGCACCCCGCTCACCCTCTAAATTATCTTTACAACCCCCCCTCCCCGTACATACAACACGTATTATCCTATACCACAGCATCGCCTCTAATACACTGGACTAACACTTTGTCGTTGTTATTTCTCGTCCCTCTAATCTTGCGCTAACTAACAATGCCTGATGGTGATGGACCTCCGTTGCGATATTAACCCGGGGAATCGCAATGTATTAAAGCCGGTCGAGTCTTCCGTACCGTCCGGCGCGTCCACCCTCGTGCCTCATCTCAGCCAGCTCGTTACGACCATCAAGGTGCGGATGGCAGGGCTCTTATATATATATAGATATCTCTCTCTATACTTATTTGCATGATCAGTTGATGAAATACATACACACGTTTCGACGCCGATGAATAAACGTACCGGTGCCGTGTTGCGAACAAATTTTGACGAAACGACCCACCCGCAGAGCTACTGGTCCACCGACGACCAGCCGAGCCCGAGCTACCATCACGCGACCAGCGGCGGCCGCGACGCCCACCACCTGCTCCAGGCCCAGCCGTACTACCACGAGGGCCGGAGGATCCTGCCGGCCACGATACCCGAGAACAGGAACAACGGGGGTCCAGATGAACTGGATCCGAGGTGGTTAGGGTTCCTCAACGGCGAGACCTTGATACCCGACAAAACGTTTGGCCCGGACGAGGAGCGGATCTTCATAGACGACGCCGGCTTCGACGCCGACGCGACGATCTTCGAGATCGAGCACGTCGAGGCCGCGAAGGACCGGCAGCAGCAGCAGCAGCAGCAGCAGCAGCAGCAGCAGCGTGACGGGCCAACGGTGACGACGGGCAGCTTCGACGGCCACCACCAGCCGACGCGCACGCGCCACCACCACGGCAGCACCGAGTCATCCTCGTCGTCGTCGTCGTCGTCGTCGTCGTCGTCGTCGTCGCACCGCGTGCAGGGCAGGAATCAGCGCGGAACGACGCGGGACGAGGCGAGGGAGAAGGAGGAAGAGGAGAAGGAGGAGGTCGTGACCCTCGAGTCGACGGGGGACAACGAGCCGCTGGACGCCACGACGGGGGACACCGGGACGGGGCAGCACGACTCCTCGCTGTCCCCGTACGTGTCCCCTGAGTCGCTCGAGGAGGACAGGCTGCAGCAGCTCGAGGCTAACGCCACCTCGATCGGTCCGCCGGACGCCGGCGATGGCCTGTCCGTCGTGACGACGACGACGGCAACAACGACGACGATGCTCGAGGCTCAGGTTTCCGAGTCCAGGGAGGAGGAGGAGGACGCCGACGACGAGACGGAGGCGATCGGTGGTAAGTCGGGCAGGGAGATGATGCGGAACGTCGCTGTCACCGGGGCTGAGCCTATGACGGGGACGACGACGGTTAGCTCGGACAGTGGTGTCGGTGTAAGGAGCGTCGCTCCGCTCGTTCTGGGCAGCGAGAACCACGAGCCCACCATCGGCTCGGTTGGCGCCTACGGCAAAGGTACCCTATATTATATGCACGCGAAGCGTGAACGAAACGTGCCTTTGGAATCTTACCGACGTGGTGCCCGTGAATATTGAAAATATTGTTGTCTTGCAGCCAAGGACGATTTGATATTCGAGTGGGTGACGACGGACTGGTCCAGGTGCTCGCAGACCTGCGGTGGCGGTGGATTCCAGGTAATAATTTCGATTAATGGGTGTACAATAGCATTGGGTGAAAAATTTTGACACACGATGTGATTGATCAGATGCGGGGCGCCCAGTGCACGGTGCGCTCGGCGAAGAACGACTCGAGCGAGACGATGAAGGTGGCACCCCGGACTGTCATTGGCGCGTCTCTGTGCGAGGACGCGGGCTACCCGATGCCCGAGAAGGTCCGGCCCTGCGGGGGTGGCAGGTGTCCGCAGTGGAACGCCGGCGACTGGTCGCCCTGCGAGTCCTCGAGGTGCTTCACTTGGAAGACGGGTAATGATCATTTATGTTTTACAATCGGACGCCAAGTGTGATTCGAATGTTGCGGTTTGATCGAATATTTCCGACGATTCAGCGATGCAGAGGAGAGATATCTCCTGCCGGCTGATCGAGGATTCCACCGACAAGCCGGAGAACGTGACGATCACGGATCCGGGCAAGTGCGACGAGGCGATGAGGCCGCCGCAGAGGCGGGAGTGCTACAACGACGCGTGCAAGGGCGTCTGGAGGGTCAACGAGTGGTCGGACGTGAGTTTTCTTTTTTTTTTCCCGTTTGTGTTGAGAAAATCCGAATTTTTGAGTCCAACCGCGGTTTGTAATATATGTACGTGACAGTGCGACGCTCCGTGTGAAAAGGACGGGATAAAGTACCGCATGATACAGTGCGTCTGGTACGGGACGAAGAAGCCGGCCGGTAACGCCTGCAGGGACATACCCCGACCGCCGGTCATGAAGACCTGCCGGGGATCGCCCTGCCACAAGACTTCGGGTAAGCTGGACCCTTACCGACGACGCAGAGATATCCCCCTTACCGATCCCCATTACGTTTGAATCGAGCTCAAATTCGCAAAAAAAAAAAATTGCTTCCAGAAGACTGCAAGGACCACTCGCCGCTGTGCAGACGGGTCAAGCAGATGAGCATATGCCGGATGCCCTTCTACGGCAAGCAGTGCTGCGAGACCTGCAAACTCGCGGCCCACGACAGGAGCAGAAGACACGCGTTGTACTTTCGTCGCCGCACGTAAC
This sequence comes from Copidosoma aretas, assembly GCA_030522625.1. NCBI lineage: Eukaryota > Metazoa > Arthropoda > Insecta > Hymenoptera > Encyrtidae > Copidosoma > Copidosoma aretas. The sequence continues at coordinate 4,263 of JAPYYV010015623.1, forward strand.
TCGTATATTGCGCAGCGCGGGCTCGAGGAAGAGCGTATTATATAGTACATTACATAAAAGAGCTTGCAGAGATATACACCAATACTACGTTTTAAGAAGACTAATGAGGCTTGACGAGTATGGCGATGATGATGATGATGATGATGCGGCGCGAGTGGGAAACACGTTTTCTCTTTTTCCTCACGAGAATGTATTGAAACCTTGAACCGGCGATCAGGCTTTTTCGCTAGAGCGAACGCGATTATGATACCTATTACTCGATTGTGGGGAGGAAATTTTCGTTGGTATAACACGCACGAGTACTTATTTTCGTTTGCGTCTCGTCAATTGGGTACGCGCACTTTTAAATAGCATATACGTAATTACAATTCATTGGGTAATATACGGAGAATAAAATAATCGAACTGAACGTGTGAGCGATTCTTAACCATAACCTGAAGTCACGCGGCTACAGGGCATTAAATTGAAATGAATCGGGTGAAGATTATTGGAAATCATTTCATTGACTGTTTTTATGGTAAGTAGCTGTGTTTGTGTGCGAGCTTTTATTGATGGATTTCTTTTTCTGAATATTATTCAGATTTTTCTGAGTCGGATAAAGTATAAGATATTAAACAATTTATTTTCGTGCATTGTGGAACCTCATATATAAAAATAGGCAAGAAACGTTTTTCCACCATAATTTTCTCGAGAATAAATGGAAATTTCACCGCGACAGAATAAAGAATCAACTAACTTTTTAAGACTGAAACTTTACAGTACCACATGAAAAAAATACACATTCTATCGAGGTATAAAGCCAAATACGAAAGCTGGGCATCCATCAAAAAAGAAGAAAAAATGATGATAACCTCAAAGTCGACCGCGCAAATTGCAAACGAATAAATAGTCTCTCGACGCGTTCCAAGGACATCCGCACATGGGCACAGAACGACATTTGCTTTCTCGTTGTACCTACCGACTATAATACATACCTACCCAACATAAATATATGCATAATATGTAATTACTCCCTACTCCACTGCTTTCTTTTCAAACTAGCTTCATGAAAAAAAAAAAAAAAAAAAAAAAATTATGATGCGAAATTTAGTTAAGGAGAATAAAAATAGTACCATTAAAGCGACGTGTGTGTACACTAAGTGGATTACGCAGAAATATAAATATATAAATAAATAAATATAAATATGTAAGCATATAATAATATATGCCTATTATATGAGAATACCCTCGCGGGTCGAATGTAAGCCAATAGATTTTAAGCAATAAACGAACAAAAATATAAATAGGTATTGTAAGATGATATTTTGTAAAAAAAGAAAAAAAGAAAAAAGAAAGAAAGAAAAGTCAAGCGTCTAACGAAAGTTTGTTGACACACCGTTATGTTGTTCATTGCAAGAGTAATGGCAAAAAAAGATCGCTCAACGAAGCAAGTCCTCGATGTTGATGATTTGTCAACGCGCCTGAGTCAACAAAAGAATTTGTCCCGCGGAGATGATCGATAAGCGACGAGTTTGCCAAAGTGAGCTATACAGAAAAATAATTAAAACTAAAAACACAAAAAAGATTGAGTAAGTGAGTTAATGATATATTGATCAGAGAAAAGTAAAGCTCTGTGACATGAGCTTTGTTAATTAACGAAAAATAATTACTATGCGATGAATGAATAATCAAATATGATTGACGCGAGCAATGAAAAGGAGGAAAGATCGAGATTTGTAGAAGCTCGCGTTGTTCAGATTATATTTTTCGGGTGGCTTGCTTTTGTCCCTTTGAGCTTTTTCTCCCCGCCTTTTCTAATGAAAGAAAAAAAACTTTTAAATAATTATTGTTACAACGATAGTACGTAAAAAAATCGCTAAATGTTATTTATATCACATGAAATCCGATTGTTGAGTGTTGCATTATGATTAAGTTTCAGTAATTACGATACAGCATTTAAATAAGATGGTTTCAACAATATACCATTAGAAGTGTTGTTTTATATGTTTACAATTAAAAAAAAAAAAAAACATTCTATTGTGAGTCCATATTATTTACGATAAGTTATTTTTATTTTTTACAAATTGGCAAAATAATAAGTCAATGTTTTGTTAACAGCAAATATGACAAAACTAATCAGCCACAACGTATTGTATTTCATTGAATCTGATAAGAATTTACAAAAACAGAAGCTTACTGTAAATATAAAATTTCTAACCATTAGTTACTAGAATCAAATATTGTAACGTAAATTTTCGTGAATAATTTGAATACCCAACTTCTAATTTTATTACTATAACTAATGGCATATGAATATATTCAATACTTTATAGTATTTATAAAAAGGAAAACACTAAAGTATAATTATATAGTCATAAAAAATAGATAGATCATTTCTAATTTAATACCCTCGAAGTAATATATTAAGTAGAATATTTTATTTCGTCAGCGTTATTTATTCTTGCATCGAGAAGAAAATCAAAGAAAAGTATATTAAAAAAACATTACTAATGCGATGGGACGAATATAAAATTTTCGGAATGGTCAGATATATCCAACTTTGATAATTTTATTGCATAATCCATGATGTTCTTTTGTACATAATGAGAAATTAGCAGATGAGTGTTTACACAATATGATCTACGAATTAACCTAAAGGTAATAGAGAGAGTTTAAAAATGATCAGCGTTACTGTTTATCACAATTATGTACATATAAAACTGCCTGATATTCGTGCATATATATACCGGTGAAATGTATATATGTGTATGTTATTGAAAAAAAAAATATATATATATATATAAACTTAAAACTATGCTGCTTGTCACTCATTTCATATTTATATATTTATTACCCTAAATCCCATCTATTTATAGTATAAAAAATATTTCTTAATAGATCAACTCTTTTTACATAAACTATGATGATTGTTCATTTCTGGACAATCAATAAGTGGTAAATTTGAAACAAAACGAACACGAAATTTTTTATGATTTATGTAAAAATGTGTATTCAATCGAGCGTTTTACACAAATGTACTTTTAACATCTTTTTAGGTAACAACAGAATACAGAAAAATTTGTAAATACCACGTACACCTCATATTATGATAACAATATCATTTTCATTCAACACTTTGTACACTTTGTGCACGATTCAAAATTAAAATAGATTTTTATCAATAGAGACCATTGTGTACATAGCTCTTCTACTTACCATGAAACATTAAACAACCATAAGGAATCACAAATTTCGACGGAAAACCGACTCGGCACCAGTGTAATAATGTTGACAACAAAATCGTTCACCAACGAGCCGACAACTGTCCAATCGTTCCTCGCACACCTGGCACTACTTATTATACCTACAGCGTAATCACTACCATTAATCCCCGATCCCCCAGAGCTCCCAGATCCTCGAATCCTTCGTCTTCCACAGCTTCCAGAGCAGGGCCCACTTGTTGTCCGTATCGCGCACCAGGTACATGTTACCCGGCTCGCGCGAATGCGAGTAGGCGCCCAACGTCAGGCTCTGGGCGAACCGCGCGCAGACGCACAGCTTGAGAATCTCCCGTTCGCCGGGCGCGAGCGGCCTCACGCTCACGTAGCCCTCGACGACGTGCCTAGCCATCCCGAGATCGTTGGCCTTGGTGATCATGTAGCACAGGCAGACGGCCAGCTCGAAGACGTAGCAGTTGACATGCGAGTCCCCGAAGTCTATGATCCCGGCGATCCTCGTGCCGGACTCTGTGACCAGAATGTTGCTCTCGTTGAGGTCGCCGTGGATGATGCCACGCTCGAAGCCCCCGTAGACGGGCAGGACGCGCCGCTCGAACTCGCGAACGACGCTCTCGACGAGCTCGCGCTCGCGCTCGGTCCTCAGAGCGAAGAGGAACGGACGGAGCCTCGGGACTGCCTGGAGGACCCAGAGCGAGGTGCGGCTGGCGTAGCCCGGGTGCGAGAAGCCCTGCAGGGTCAAGTTGAGGGTGCCCGCGAAGCGACCCAGATCGAGGAGCAGGGACGACGACAGCTTGTCCACCTTGTCCAGGATCTCGCCCGGCTGGAAGACGAGCATCCGGAGTAGGTGCCTCTTGCCTGGGGGACAGTTTTTTTTTTTTTCTCTTTTTCTTTCGGGGTGGGCGGATGTAGTATTTTTAATCGCTCGCACGGTGCGATACGTCATGACTCGTTTCGATAAAGGTTGCAGAAGACTTTGCGCATTAATCACGATTGGAAAATTATTTTTTCCCCGTACCCAGACGTAATTCCATATCCATTTAGTAAATAGCACATACATTTTTACATTAATGATAAATCTCTCTGAATTTTGTTTGCTCACCTTGTTAAAATGAAAACATTGAACAATATAAAATAACCAAAAATTACAAACCGCTTGAAAAATATTAGATATCGAGTCAATCGCAATTCAGGCGGCATTACATAACTACTCGATGACAACAAAATTATACTAAATTCCGAAAACGAATCGGACGTACACAGCTGATTCACGAAAACTTGTGATCACGAAATAATGTAAGCATCGACGGGAGATATTCCCACATACGATTTTTCGGAATTATGAGTTTTCGTGAATCAATGCTAGTTATATTTGACACACACCGTTTTCAAAACAAAACAATACCGAACAGAGAAATTTTGGATTGCTATTGATACCAAGTTGATATTTTTTTGAAATGATCAGGCGCCCCCCCCCCCCCCCCCCCCCCCCCCCCCCCCCCCCCCCCGCCCCGCGCGCGATCTTTCTGATCGGTATATCTATATAAATATGTTAAAACTACGCTGATCTGTGAGTATGGTATTAATAAAATTCACCATAAAATTCACCAGGTTCACGAGGCTGGAGGGAATGTCCAAAACACTCAAGGCGATCGATAAACGTTCAATAATCTCCTTTCAACTTTTATCCAACGCCATACCGATTCGCTATCGTAAAACATCCTTAAAAATATTCTGCTACCTTGTACTATGGTATTTGAAAAAACCGGCACTCAACGCTATAAGTACTTATTGCAAGCACCGATCCTTACCGCTCCTCAGCGTCACGGTCGAAAAGTAAGCCCCGTCCCTCTGCTTGACCGGCACGGGACACACGACGCCCTGCCCCTCGAGAAAGACAAGCAGCTCCGTCTGCGCCTCGTAAAACTGCGTATCCTTCGAGTCCAGACTGTTGACGATCTTCAAAATGTATCCGTGCTTGGGCACCGCGGCAATGTGCGGATTGTCGGGCGAATAGCTAGCCTCAGCCACCGACGCGGAGGACAGCTCGATCCGGTAGTTCCGATCATCGTAGGCGTCCAGCTCGACGACGGTCCGGGTGTCGATGCCGTAGTGGGTCTTTAGGAGCTCGAGCACCTCCTCGATCTCGAGTGTGGCCTTTATCTGCTGTCCGGGACTCAGCACCTCGTCCATCGTTTTGATTTTTTTCTTTTTTCTCACAGGACGCGTCTAGTGTGCCGATGGCGATTTTTCACCGAGAAAGGATGACCAGACAGAGCACAGGAGCCTCACAATTGAGTGATAACGTACGTTTTTCTGAGCGCGTGAGTTAAGCATCCACAAGTGGTTTATCGTTACTGCCGCTCGGGCAATGACGCGTGACGCGTACTGGTGCGGGGCTCAATTTGAAATTACGAGCAAGACTATATACGTCGTATACGTGTATATATGACGCTGTCAGGGGGAATATAGTGGGTGTAAAATTGTTGTAAATCACTGCTATCTGTGATTAGACGACCTCGATAAGAAAATAAAGGCGTGTTATCTTTTGTGCAGATACTGATGACTTGATCGATGACGGGAGCTTAAATACACTGTGATTTGTGTGAAAACTCTTCGAGCCAACGCCAAGATTTTGCGTTATCAATGGCAGACTTTATAACTGGATGATTGAAGATTTTTCAGCGAGAAAAAAGTAAACTTGCTGCGTAACTCAGCAAAGGGGAAGAGTTGTATTGGTTTCCAATTAAATCAATGTCTTATGCGAATAATCAAACCAACTGATTTTAGGAAATTATGTCGAACACGATTCCCCTCTTTGCCTAATTGATTGCATCGATAACGCTTGTTCAAACAGCAAAGGTACCATGATATGTCACTGCGACGATCAGCTGTTCAGAGATAGCACTTTTTTCATTATATCCAAACTTATGTAAAACACAAGTTCAAAAAATACTGTGAAAATAGTTTTTGTCCAGAATAAAATACTGGCATCAAGTACTCATTACTATTAGTTCAAATGGCTCAATGTTCACGTAAACTCAGCAACAAAATAGCTACTGCTCTTTTATTTAGATGATTTAATCAACAGAACCATCACAATAATCCGCGAATCGAACGCAAATTAACAACACGACCGATCTACACAGACTATAGAAAATTCACGGTCACCGCTGGTTAAAATACAAAATATATGATAAAATACAAAACATAACATTAACACTACCGAAAAGCTTCAACAGAGCAATTCGAACAAAAATAAATAAATAGATAGAAACTGTAACCAGCAAAAACAGAAAGATGCACAGAGCAAGCGGTACACACAGTGCCACATACTGGCAGCACATGCATGCAGCCGCCAGGAGTAAACGTCGAGGGCGACGACCAACTGTCTCGGGGCTAGCCGAGGCATGCTTTTATATAAAGCACAATAAAGCCCACATGCATGCACACACTACTAAAGCGACACAGCTGTGTAATTTAATGATTTTCTCCCCTTCCGTGTACGTAAATCATATATGTATGTATATGTCGTATACATCAAAAGTGCTTGGCTATAGGACCGTAAATTTACCAAACGCGTGCAGTTAGGGATCTGGTACGGCAGCCGTAAACTTAGGGAGTCGGAGCAGATTCCGATTTCTGATGTTACCCTAAAGAAGGGTCATCGGAGTATAGTTATGTTAGAAATCAATTGGTAGGCAATATTTCGTAAAAATATAAGTATAGAACTGTCTACTTTGTGTCCTATATTCATTCGAAAAGGTTTGCCAGTCATGTGGATGAACCGATTCCTTAGATTATACATTGATTGAATCGAGACATTAGAAAAGCACAAATCTTAACTAAAGAACTTATTCCAACGAATAGCAGCAGGATATTTTTTGATAAGTAAAATTTCACGTATGAGAATAATTATTCGTGGTATACTAACGTCATACATATTTAGGTTGATACGGTTTTTGTAATAGTTTATACATTGATTTATTGAATTATTTGCAAGATTTTATTCAACTTTTTGTATCAATTACCCATAATCATAATTATTATTCAAAATATCAAAAATGTATGGACTAGAATTAAGGAAATAATTTATCACAAGGAGAAAAAATTTAGCCATTGTTAAAAGTATACATCATCGATCTTTTATTTATACTTAATACTTGGTTTTTTATTTCATTCTCATCTTTTAACAAATTTTAATATTCATATTCTTTTTTCATTTTATTTTCTATAAATAAATTATTTATAAACGACATCGGTATATGGAAAAATAAATTTATAGATAAAACTTTCGTCGACACAATAATTATATTGCTATGAATAACAAAAATTCCAACAATAAAGACTTTTTTGATTGGGTACAATAAAGCGTGAAATCCTTGGATAACTTAGAATTATGTAAAGAATAGTAAAATGAGCACAGGGGTAATAACAACAGATAATATTAGTTTAAAAACGAGGCAACAAATTAATTTGTGCATGACAGACATACCCATGGCAACATTTTCCAAGCCCTCTAAAACGTACTTTCACCGTAATATTTGCTGTCAAAAATTATATTTACAATTTTTTTTTTTTTTTTTTTATTACTTGATCACTTTTTTCGCCTTAACGTTTACTTTTTTTTGTTTCATCTTGCATATTTACATGTACAATATATGATTTTGTTTTCATTTCCACTATTTCTCTTCCAGTGTGACAAAGAATGTTGAATATTTTTATTATTTTTCAAAAAAAAACCTTTTGTTTCAAATTGTTAATTTTAAGCTTTACAAAAATAAAATAATCGAGGATGTGCTCGGTTTTTGTGAAATCAATTTTGTTTTTTATTTAGAGCGCACTAAGATTTAGCGTAGTCTATTGATACACATTTGTTCATTTGATAAATTTACAATTTTAAAATATTCTATGTTTTAACTTGAAAATTGACTCCAAATTATTATTTGTAACAAAAGGGCTGCAATAAATCTCTACAATCATGACATAGGGAAATTTCTTTCTACATATTATATCATGTTTATCATGATTCATCACAAAATAATTTATGCTTCAGGGTATTCTCAGTTCTTTTCACCTTTTAGCCCATTACAAACAATAATGTTCGGGATAACGGAAACAATTTATCCAAGGTATTAATGATTTCCCAAAATGATAATTCATGATACGCGCTCGCTATAACTGCGTCATCAAACGTTATTAGCTGCAGTACGTCGTCAAAAACGTCGAGGATAATGTGACAAAAGTCCACGATTTTGTATTGGCAGACAAAAAACACGACCGAGATTGGGAGGACGCTGTCCCTAATACTATCCAAGGGGACACGAGTCATAAAAAAGAGAAAGCGTGCACAAAATGTTGTGCCTAATAAAGCGAAAGCATTAGTTAGAAGACAAACCTCCCAGTCGGACACCAGCGGGTACTCATCCTCGTCCCCTGCTAATCGTAAGAGTAAAATTCTAAAGAATTTCCAGAACATATCGAAATTGGTTAGTAGAGTCAGGATAAATGATAGCCCAAAAAGTAAAGAAGGAGAAGGTATTTTTTGGGACATGGTCCACAGCGATGACGAGGAAAAAGTGGGACTCGTAAAGTGCACGAAGTGTACCTTTTCATCCAGAAATTTTTACACAGTCAATGATCATTACAAATAAAAATCATAATCAGGCTGCGACGGTTGAAGTAGAAAAATCGTCTGATAAAATATAGAATACAAAAGTTATTTATAATTCACAGTACAAAAAGAACAAAGATGAGGAAAAAACAAAAAAAAAAAAACGAGAACAATTATCTAGTCCATAGAGTTTTCTCAAATTATTCAGAACTTGATGCTATGAGGGATAAAAATGTCATAAAACAAAACGTCAAGATACTTAACAATAACGTGCGTGATGACACCATCTACAAATGTGTGGAAAGACATTGGAACAAACTGAATGACTAAAAGTATAACAATAATTTTATACTCTATGTGGAAACAGAGGATGATGTTTACTTTACAACAGGAGGCCTTCTCGCTGGAGATCAAGAAGTAACACGTGAGAACTCCTCGGAGGCCCCTGCAGCCTGCCTCGGCAACCCCTCCACCGCCCTCGGCTCTGAAGCACCTTCAAAATCCGAAGGAACAGTAGCTGACTGTGACGGCGCAGCCACAGCATGTCACACCCGTCCATCGGCAACAGTATCTTCACTACCAGAAGATCGCTGAGTTGGGCCGAACAAAGTATCAGGGCTACTAGGCCCTTGAGCAGATCAGGGAGAGCAAAAACAAAAGCGCGAACGCAGAGCTGACCAGGATAGAGTAATAATAAGCGAATTGGAGGATGCAATGTTCATGATTTGTAAGAGAAATAATGATACTATTTTTTTTTTTTTTTTTTAATTAATACATATATGTATGTGTGTCTGTGTGTACATTTAATATTAATTTTCTGCGAATATTAATGAGACTTTCGAACACGAGGAGAGATATTGTAGACCAAAGTATTAGAGCCTTAGGAAGGTGTGATTTTGTCTACAATAATGTCCTGCCCACGTTTCCCTTCGAATGGGATTTGAACTCGTTATAATATTATTCCGGCTGAACTGGAGAATCCAGAGATATTTAGACAAAGAATGATCCGAGAACACGAAGAAGTTACAAAAAAAAAGGTAATTGGTAAAATAAAAGTCTTTATCTAAAATTAAAGTACCGGCAGACAAACCCAAAAAATCGAATACCAACGTCGGCACGGTTACCAGCAAACCCATTAAAGGTAAAATAAAAATTATTTGAAAGTTATTATTTATTGCTTGGGCTTCAAGTATAGGGTTAAAATTGAAATATATTTTATTTGTATAAGATTTTTGTAGGTTATCTTCCATCCCTAAAAAATTACTTTTTTTGTCTTCTTCAGCCATTCCACAGCGTACTATTATTATAACTAAATTAGAATTAAGTTAATTCTATCCAACTCTCCCATGTTTTGTTTTTTGAACATCACCATAAATAATTATTATTACTAATTCAAATTGCAAATCCAATAATGGAAAAAATAATTGCAAAGATTATAGTACAGACGTATTTTTTCCCCAATTCACGCAGACTGCCTACATTACAATCATCAGATAGGCAAAAAATTATGTTCCACCCAAAGAAAAGAAAGAAAGTAGGAATGAAAAAAAGAAGGCGAAAAACAGGTAAAATCTGTGTGAAAAAAACCAATGCCTTCAATACAAAATGACTCTAAGAAAATCGACTTTTATAACCTCGCACTTTCTACAGCCTGAACGACCCAGATGGTCCAGTGTCAAAGTTCATAGCGCGATCGAAGACAGTTCCGAGTTTTCGCTTTTTTTTTTAACTCATAAAGGACCGCAAACCAAAGAAAAATGATATTCACCTTTCAGACCAGTTTTGGGTAATAGACAAAACATGTTTAAAATGATTGTTTTGTAAGCGAGTATCTGGTGTGACTAGTGTGCGTATTTTCAACACCATGTTTCGCTGAGGAGCGTACGTGCAGTACACCGAAATATTGGTTAAATAATTGTAATTCAATAAATGGTCATGCTGAATAACCAAAACCTTGAGTTGTTATTATTTGATTGCAGAGCAAGAGTTGTTAATACCTTAAAATGAAAAAATGATAATCCACCTTTCATTATCGAAAAACTGGGAACATTCTGAACAATCGAAAGAAAAGTTTCTTGTGGTACGAGTTATAAACTTAGCTACACAAAAGACATAGAGGATCAACTTGCTGACCAGTATAAGACAGTATTTATGAATAATATAGTTATGCATATCAAGAGAAGAGTCATGTCTTTATTGAAGACGACCCACACTCATAGAGAGCTGGCAGAAATTAATCTAAAAATTTTCTTCAAAAATGAATACAAAGATTTAAAAGTTCTGCTGCAACTGATGGATGAAAAGATGCTCGACCTGAAACAATACGTACTCAAGAATAAGTGGTGGACGTACGTTAGGTTTCTTCGTAGATTGCAAATAAAGGTCAGCGAGATTCATTCAAAATGCAGCTTCAATGCATTCCCAATCTTTCAATACACTGAGAAAAAAACAACGTTAAGTTTACGCGAGGGCCACGGTAGATTCTACTTTGTTCCAAAGTAACTGGTGGCGTCATTGCTGTTACTTGGGGACCCCGGTAGTATTTACTTTGGTACTTCGGCATACGATGTACGTTTACATATACTATGCAGTCAATGCAGTATTTCCAACTTTATAGGTTCGGTCAGATCTACTTGGGTCGTTCAGTTACAGCGACGGCG